>JAJIYU010000050.1:0-82734 GCA_030144865.1 Tinospora cordifolia | reverse complement strand
TAAACCTTAATTTTTTTATTTAATTATCAAATTAAGGTTTTATTTGTTTAATTTTCACTATATCTCTAATTTATTTTATTTTTCATGTGCCAACCCACCATTTGCACCCAAAGTTAATTTATTTGACTTATTTTATTTATTTTAATTTTTTTGACAAAATTCTGGCGTATTACACCCTAAAACTTTGTTGTCATTCTGATCTATTCTTCCAGTTAATTCTTTAAAGAACCGGGCTTGCATATTCATGATCTCGTCCAGTTTGTCTTTCATAGATAGTTTCTTTTCAAATAGGCTCTGCTGGATGTTTCTATTATTAACATATGAGAAGTTTTCATGCTGACAGATCCCTGGATGATAATATGGAGGCACATTGTACCCCTGTTGCTGCCCTTGATAATTATTGAACTGGTTCACTACATTCAGCTGCTTTATAGATGCTTCATGAATAAGGGATGCCTTGTGAGCTTCAGCTATGGCCAAAATTGATTGATTCTGTTGTGATTGAAATGGGCCATTACCATACTTCTCTGCCCATGAATTCATTTGGTGAGTCATGGATGATAACTGGGCTTTTAGAGTTGTGATCTCATCAACCTTATGAATACCAACCCTCTCTCTGTACCATACCCATAGGTGTTGGCTGCCATTTCTTCAATAAGATGTGTGGCCTCTGTAGTAGATTTTCCCATTAAGGAACCACCAGCTACTGAATCAACTAAGGCTTGGGTAGATGGTGTCAAATCACTATAAAACATCTAAATCTGGAGCCATGGGAGATATCCATGCTGAGGACATCTTCTTAATAAATCTTTGAACCTCTCTTACGCTTCATAGAGGGATTCAAAGTCAGATTGCTTGAAGGAACTGATTTCACCCCTAAGTTGATGAACCTTGGCAAGAGTGAAATACTTTTGCATGGATTTTTGTCCCATCTCTTCCCAAGTGGTGATGCTACCTGGTAAAAGCGTTTGCAGCCATGTCCTCGCTTTGTCCCTCAAAGAGAAAGGGAAAAACCTCAACCTCAACTGATCCTCAGTCACACCATTCATCTTTACAGTATCACAGATCTCCATGAATGAGTTTAGATGTGCCATAGGATCGTCAGTAGCCATACCCCCAAACTGTTGTTGCTGTACCATCATGATCAAAGAGGGCTTCAACTCAAAATTATTGGCGTTGATGGGTGTACGAGCAATTCCAGAGTAGTTATTATTAAGCACGGGCTTGAAAAAGTCCTAGAGTGGTGGTTCCCCATCAGTGTCAACTGCAGATCTACTACTCTCAGCCATATCAAATCTATGGCTTTGAGCTTCTAGTCGAATTTGTCTGATTGTCTTAAACAGATCTGGATTGTTTAACCCAAGAGAATTTCTGTTCATCCAAAACCTAATATACCACAAGCAAACCAAAAAGATTAAGTATAGCTAGCCAACGGATTAAATAATAAATAAAATAAAATAAACTAAACTAAAATAAAGTAAAATAATTAAATAAACTAAGAAAAAGGATAAACTAAACTAAAATAAAATAAATAAATTGCCTTAATTAAAATTTAACTAATTTCAATTGGCTTCAAGATTATTAACATCGTTCCCTAGCAATGGTGCCAAAAACTTGTTGACAATCCCGCAAGTGCATGGGATCGCAATAGTAATAACCGGTAGAGATCGAGTATTGTCCTCAGGGAACGGATACTAGTTAACTATCTTAAATCCCAATCTAGTATTAACATTCACTTTATTAAGGCTCTTAATTGAGTTTGGTTTTTTAAAATCCTAATTTGAATTAAAAACGCTTGAACGCAATAAAATTCTATTCTAAAAAACTATGTTGAGTAATTATCTCGGATAGTAAATTCTTTTGTTCTCACCTTCAATTCATATTCCAATTAATTAAACCCCTAGTTATGTAGGTTTTAGCACTTATCGTCAAAGCCCTCTCCCGAAGTACCTTAACAGCTATCAATCTTGTTCCTTAATACCATCTTCCGAGGTGCACAGTTAACAATCTAATGCCTTGTGAACAGTAATCACATGCAAACTCCTAAACAATCAACAACCCCCCAGTTAATCAATTGATCTGGGTCTATATTGTGATAGTCCAAATATTAAACCTCTCTCCCGAGTTAGTTTAATAGTTTGAGATCATATTGTTCATGGCTAGTAAACATTAAGAATTAAACACCCAAAATATAAAACAAAACATCGAAATCAATTAATTAGAATATAAAATCTCAAGATCCTACAATAGAAATTTACATCCTAGACTTAAAAGTGATTAGCCTAACATGGTAATCAATTCAAACATCAAAGACTAGTGAATATAAAGCGACATACTCAAGGTTTGATCTTTGATCTTTAATTCTTCGTTGTTCTCGTTGTTCATCTACTCTTGGCCATCAAAGTCAACTAATCTTTGAAGTTTAGAATGCTTAAACCCTAATTTACTATCCTATTTATGTTAAAACACTTAAAAACCCTAAATAAAATTAAAAATAAATTAATTTATCGCATTACTGCAGTCAATGACCGCGGTAACCTCAACACACATCAAAAACACGAACTTCGGATTTTGGTGACCATGGTTATTCATCTATTCCAAAAATTCCCTTTTGGTTACCACGGTTATTGGAATGATTACCGCGATAACCAG
Source organism: Tinospora cordifolia (assembly GCA_030144865.1). NCBI lineage: Eukaryota > Viridiplantae > Streptophyta > Magnoliopsida > Ranunculales > Menispermaceae > Tinospora > Tinospora cordifolia. The sequence goes on along the minus strand of JAJIYU010000050.1, from coordinate 80,082 downwards.
TGACATGATATTTCCTGCGTTTGGCTTCTCCTCTGATTACCTAGGTCGTCGATTATGGTAATCAATTGATCCTCTATATTCTCAACCATTCTTCACATCTCTCATGATGTTATTTGCTATTCTGGTTCATTCTAAACCTGCATAAACACTCAAAACCTTTCTCGAACATTATATTCACATAAAAAAGGCTAGAAATAACATTAAATCATGAGAATATGCAACTAATCATGCAATAATGCTCTAAATGCATATGTAACTAAATATAAACAAATACACTTAATTTCCTATTAAACTTGTGTAGATTATACATAAAATACCTATAGTATAGTTAGTCTGCTATACAACTAACACTTAATCCAAAAAAATACTAACATATTACAGTATATGATCATTTGTAGTATTCCATAATAGTTTATCGTGGTCCATAATGATCTATGATCGTCTATAATAGTTATTTCAAACTATAAGTAAGTTCATTTTCAACAACAAACATCAACTCACAATCATAGACCATGATGGACCATTAAAGACTACCAGAGAGTATCCTAGACCAATACAAACAATCATAGACCATAATGTATTAATCTCTCTTTGGCTTAAGTAAATTCATAAACAATTACAGGCATCAAAAACTACTATAGATAATTATAAATGACTATAACCCTCATAGACCATTATAGACAACTAGAAACCATCATAGGCCATTATAGAAAGTTATAGACCAACTTACTTAAACCAAAAAAATACTAACGTATTATGATCTACGATGCTCTATAATAGCCTATGATAGTCTATGGCAGTCTTTTTGAACTCCAAGTAAGTTAATTTTTTACTACAAACATCAATATATAACCACAGACTGTCATAGACCGTTATAGACTACCATAGCCCATCGTACACCACCACAAACCATCATAGACCATATTGTATTAGTCTCTCTTTGGTTTAAGTAAGTTCACAAACAATTACAGGCATAAAAAACCACTATAGATAATTATAGATGACTATAAACGCTCATAGACCATTGTAGACAACTAGAGACCATCATAGACCATTGTAGAAGGTCATAGACTAACTTACTTCAACCAAAGAAAGACTATAATATTATGGTCTATGAAGATCTATAGCAGTCTATGATATTCTATGATGGTTTATAATTGTCTATGATCATCTATAATAGTCTTTTTCAACTCTAGGTAAGTTTATTTTTTACTACAAACATCAATACATAATAATAGACAATCATAAACCATTATAGACTACCATAGTCTTTCATAGAGCACTACAGACCATCATTAAACATAATTTTAAATGACTATAAACACTCATAGACCACTATAGACAGCTAAAGACCATCTTAAACCATTATAGAAGGTCATAAACTAGCTTACTTAAACCAAATAAAGACTAACATATTATGGTCTACGATGGCTTGTAGTGGTCTATGATAGTCTATCGTGGTCTATAATGGTCTATAAATTTTTATAGTTGTCTTTTTATACTCTAAGCAAGTTCATTTTTTACTACAAACATCAATACACAATCATAGATCATCATAAACCATTATAGACGACCATGGACTATCATAGACCACTACAAACCGTTATAGACAACAATGTATTAGTCTCTCTTTGGTTTAAGTAAGTTCATAGGCAATTAGAAGCATCAAAAACCACTATAGATGATTATAAATTACTATAAACCCTCATAGACTTTTATGGACAACTAGAGACCATAATAGACCAATCTAGACGGTCGTTGACTAACTTACAGAAACCAAAGAAAAACTAACGTATTATAGTTTACGATGGTCAGTAGTAGTCTATGATAGTCATTAGTGGTCTATAATTGTTTATGATCGTCTATAGTAGTCTTTTTCAATTCTAAGTCAATTCATTTTCGATTGCGAACATCAATACACAATAGTTCATCTTAGACCATTATAGACCACCGTAGATTATCATAAACCTCATCATACCATTATAATCCATAATGTATTAGTCTCTATTTGGTTTAAGTAAGTTCATTGACAACTACAGCCATCAAAAACCACTACAAATAATTATAAATGACTATATACCATCATAAACCATTATAAAAGATCAAAAACCAACTTACTTAAGCCAGAGAAAGACTAACATATTTTAGTGTATAACAGTTTGTAGTAGTCTATGATAGTCTATGGTAATCTATAACGGTCTTTCATCGTCTATAGTAGTCTTTTTAACTTAAGTAAGTTCATTTTCGGCTACAAACATCAATACATAATCATAGATCATCAGATCGTTATAGACCACCATAGATTGTCATAGACCACTTCAGACCTTCATAGACCATAATGTATTAGTATCTCTTTGGTTTAAGTAAGTCCATAGACAATTACAACTATCAAAAGACAACTATAGATAATTATAAATGATTATTAACCCTCATAGACCATTATACACAACTAGAAACCATCATAGACAAATGTAGGTCATAGACCAACTTACTTAAGCAAAAGAGAGACTAAGATATTAGGGTCTGTGATGGTCTATAGGAATCTGTGATAGTCCATGACAATCTATATTGGTTTATGCTTGCCTATAATAGTCTTTTTAAACTCTAAGTAAGCTAATTTTTTATTACAAACATCAATACACAATCATAGACTGTCATGGACCATTATAGACCAGTGTAGACTATTTTAGACCACAACAGACTATCATAGACCATAATGTATTAGTCTCTCTTTGGTTTAAGGTAAGTTCATATACAATTACAAAAATCAAAAACCACTTCAGATAATTATAAATTACTATAAACCCTCATAGACCATTATAGATAGCTAGAGACCATCATAGATAATTAAAGAAGTTCATAGGCCAAGTCGCTTAAGCCAACGAAAGACTAACATATTATTGTCTACAATGGTCTATAGTAGTCTATGATAGTCTATGGTGATCTATAATGGTTTATGATCATCTATAGTAGTCTTTTTGAACTATAAGTAAGTTCATTTTCAACTATAAACATCAATACAAAATCATAAACCATCATAGACCATTAAAGGCCACCATAAAATATCATAAACTACTACAGGCCGTCATAGACCATAGTGTATTAGTATAGTTCATAGACAATTACATGCATCAAAAAGAACTATAGATAGTTACAATTAACTATAAACCCTCCTAGATATTATAGACGACTAGAGACCATCATAGATCATTATAGAAGTTCATAGACCAACTTACTTAAGCCAAAGACAGATGAACATATTATGGTCGACAATAGTCTGTAGGAGCCGATGATAGTCTATGGTGGTCTATAATGGTCTACGATCGTCTATTGTGGCCATTTCTAACTCTATGTAAGCACATTTTCTATTACAAAAATCAGTAAACAATCATAGACCGTCATAGACCATTATAGACTAGCATGTCTTATATACACAACATACCATAATAGACCATAATTTATTAGTCTCCCTTTGTTTTAAGTAAGTTCATAGACATATAAAGGCATCAAAAACCACCTTAGATAATTATAAATGACTATAAACCCTCATAGACAATTAGAGACAGTTAGGGACCATTATAGAACATTGTAGAACGCCATAAACCAACTTATATATACCAAAGTAAGGCTAACATATTATGTCCTACAATGGTCTGTACTAGTCTATGATAGTTTATGGTAGTTTATAATGATCTATGATCGTCTATAGTAGTCCTTTTGAACTATAAGTAACTTTATTTTTGACAATAAACATCAATGCACAATCATAGACCATTAAAAACCACCATAGACTATCATAGACCACTACAAACCATCATAAACCATAATGTGTTAGTCTCTCTTTGGTTTAAGTTAGTTAATAAACAATTATAGGCATCAAAAACCACTTTAGATAATTATAAATTACTATAAACCCTCATAGACCATTATAGAAAGCTAGAGACCATCATAGACCTTTATAGAAGGTCATAGACCAACTTACTTAATACAAAGAAAGACTAACATATTATGGTCTATGATCCTTTGTAGTAGTCTATAATAGTCTATGGTGGTCTAAAATGATCTATGATCATCAATAGTAGTCTTTTCAAAATATAAATAAGTTCGTTTTCAACAACAAACATCAACACTCAATCGCGGACCATCGTTGACCATTAAATACTACTAGAGTGTATCCTAGACCAATATAGACCATTATAAACCATAACGTATTAGTCTCTCTTTGGCTTAAGTAAGTTCATAGACAATTATAAGCATTAAAAACCACTATAGATAATTATAAATGATTAAAAACCCTCATAGATCATTATAGACAACTAGAGACCATCATAGGCTATTATAGAAGGTCATAGAGCAACTTACCTAAACAAAAAAAAAACTAACATATTATGGTCTATGATGTTTTGTAGTCTTTGATAGTCTACGGTGGTGTATAATGGTGTATGATTGTCTATAGTAGCCTTTTTAAACTATAAGTAAATTGATTTTCAACTACAAACATCAATACATAATCATAGACCATCATAGACTATTAAAAACCACTATAGAGTACTGTGTACCACTATAGACCATCATAGACCATAATGTATTAGTCTCTCTTTGGTTTAAGTAAGTTCATAGACAATTATAGGCATAAAAAACTGTTGTAGATAATTATAGTTGACTATAAACGCTCATAGACCATTGTAGAAGCTCATCGACAAACTTACTTCAACAAAAAAAAAGACTATAATATTATGGTCTACGAAGATCTATAGTAGTCTATGATAGTCTATGGTGGTTTATGATTGTCTATCATCGTCCATAATAGTTTTTTTCAACTCTAGGTAAGTTCGTTTTTGTGACGAGCCATGATTTAATACACAAAATTAATGGGTTCAATACATGTATTTTTCTGAAATTTTAATGAAAATACATGAATTTTCTCAATTTTTTCTAATTTTAAATTATTTATTGAAAAAAATTAGAATAAGTGAAAAAATACAATTTTGAGAGGAAAATACATTAAATTATAAGGAAATGTAATTTTTGGAGAAATATGATTTTTTGAAATGATTATTAAATTTTTGGAAGTAATTAATGGAGTTTTTGGGAGAGATATGTAATTTTGGGTAGATTATTCAATTTTTAGAAAATAATTGCATAAATGGAGAAAAGGGTGTATAAGTAGAGATTTGAAGAGATTGATAAATCAAGTAATTATAAAAATAATAAAGGAGAAAGAAAAATTGAAAAACAAATTCGGATATACATGTGTATATACATATAAATAAAAAGGGGGAAAATTAAAAAGCAAAAGCAAAAAAAAAAAAGGATTTGGTTGCACGGGTCGAAATCAAACCGCACGGGTTGCACGGGTCGAAATCAAACCGCACGTGTTGGGAGCCCGTGTGGATTCGAATTTTGGGCGTGGGCCAGGCTGTGCCCATTTTGGGTTGCGCCAAGCCAAGTTGGGCATGGGCTGGGCCGTGCCCGTTTTCGGCCCAACACGGGCTATTTTGCCCCCCTTTCTTCTTTGTAAATTCCTCCGAATTTTCTAGAAATAGGAGTAGAAAAACCAGTGGACTCATGGTTTTTGCAATCCAATCACACCTCTGAGCTAGGCAATACATGGTGCCAACAAGTTACATTGCATGGAAGCACATGGGCCACGTGGATGGCCATGTGGCACTGTTATTGGCCATGCAAAGCCACCTCAACATGCAACAAAACCCCATTCTTGAGCAAGATTTCCAATTCCAGTTCCTGTAACCCATATCCCATAGCTCATATCTCTTTCATACCAAGTTCGTTTTCTCTGAAATTTGGCTCATTTCAAAGCTCTCACATCCCTCTCAAAGAACCCCCAAGACCTTTGTCAAAATGCACAACAACTAGAGAGGAAAACGACCACGAAAAGGTGTTGTTCGCCACTGTTGCAGTAGAAATCTGCAGAAAAATTATGTTGGTCTAATTTTTAAGAGAGTGATTTCTAGCCCATCCAAGATTCGTTTTTCAGGTAAAAGCACTCATTTTCTTCCTTGTCATGTGTATATCGATCTCCAAGTGATAGATATTATAATTTGAGATTCTAACCACGTTTTATAGAGCCTTGAAGTTGACTGATTGCTCACTATTTCAACAGTTTCAATAGGAAACAGTTCTGGGAAGTGTTTTTGAGGCATCATTTGAAGAGGCTATGGACGTCCGTTTGGACTAAAATCTGAGGCATTTTAAACCTCACACCAGAGGCTACAATAAGGTATAAACCCCAACCCCTAAGTCTCTGTGTGCACAATTTTATGTTCATGCCAAAACTGTTGATATGTGCTATGTTGTAGGGTGCATTTAGGAATGCTTATGGCCATGATTGCTTACTGTTTTGAGATGAGATTTGAACTACCAATATTCTGGAATCTAAGTTATAAAAAATGCATATGATAGGGCCTCAAATCAGTAGGGCAATAGATATACATAGACACTTGAAAAACCATAGGAAATTGAAGTTTTGAACAATCTGTTACATGACAGAAAAATATGAGACTAGTTGACTAACCAAATGTCGGTATTTTGAGTTGAAATTTGGTGGCGAGATCACAGGATGTGTCAATATTGTGTGTACCGAATTTCAGCTCAATCTGAGTTCAGTAAGGGGGTCAATTGATGCACCATTTGACTGTCTGTCACATGAGGTACGGGATTTCACAATCCCTGTTAATGCACTTAGAAACCTTAGTAAATGGTGTCCAAAAATCAGAATCTAAAATTCTGGTGAAGGTTTAGGTAGTGTAGACAAAATTCGGAAAGTATCGCTCAAATCCAACTTACGGATTAGTCACAGAAAAATTGACAAATTCACTGCGCAAGAGAGCAAAAAGCTTTAAATTGGGTTAAGTGTTGGAATTTGGGGATTTTGACCTAAATGACCCAATTTTGATCCAAATTGACCTAATTTGACCCAATTGAACCCAAATTGACCAAAGCTGACTAAGTTTGACCAATTGAACAAGTTGGACCAGGTTTGACTAATTGACCGAAACGACTTGGGTCGATCGAGACCACTTAAGGACAGTGGAATTAGAGATTAAGCCATAGTATAGAAAGAACTGAGATTGAGTTTAATTAATGCAGATTCGAGTGAGCACTGCGGAACTCGGCCGAGTATCGACGGGACATCAGTGCGTGGGACCCGAGGTGAGTAATTTGATTCAGGTGTTTTCTATGACTTGTTCCTTGCATGAAAATTGTGTGAAATGACATGGTTTAAATGGTTTCATGAGGTTGAGATATATTTGAATGGTTTTTGAAAAATGTAGATGTACACGGATAATGAGACCATAGGCTCGAGGGCCGAGCGTCGGGGTCAGGTACATGATGTGATTGGGATTAGACTCGAGGGACAAGCGTCGGGGTTACGGCATATGATCAGTGTGCCTAGCCTCAGAACCCACTCGAGTCACGACACTTGAGGGTCGAGCATCGGGGTTAGGGTATTCGATGAGTACGCCTAGCTCACGACTCGCTCGAGTGGCCAACAGGCAGGACCCGCTCGAGCAATGACCATCGGTTGGGTTTGCTGATTTAACACTAGCGTGGATGCAGTTTTTAATTGACATGTATTTGAGATGTTTTCTAAAACTGTTGCACTGTTCATAACTGCTTTTATACTATGCCATGCATTCGAATATTATATCATTTTTATTGTTCATGCATACATGCACTATTTTGGAATATTGGTTATGGTTGACATGCTGGTCTTACTACTTATTGAGCCACGTTGATTTTAGGCTTACTACTCTACTAATATTTTAGGTTCTTCGATGGCTGATAAAGGGAAGGGCATGGTGATTGCCTAGCTCCCTGACATTTTCTATTCCCTTTTCTTGGTTCTTTTGTCAGAGGTCAGTCATTCTTTGGGATATGTATATATATGTGGGGTCAACTGTGTATTTTCGACAAGGCAAAAATGTAATATAATGATCCCTCTTCGTATGATTGTTTACTTTCGCTTTGAGTCTTTCAATTATTCTGATATCGTTTGTTGTATGAGATTGGAGAGGCTTAACAATGGTCAGGCGAACTTGATATGGCAAGTGAGTTCGTCGAACTACTATGCAGATTGGGCCGCCCTTTGGCCTAGGGAAGGGGTCCCAACAGTTTTCGGCTACAAACATCAAAACACAATCATAGACTATTATGGACCACCATAGACTATCACAAAGCACTATAGACCATCAAAGAACATAATGCATTAGTGTTTCTTTGGTTCAAGTAAGTTCATAGACAATTGTAGGCATTAAAAAGCACTATAGATAATTTTAAATAACCATAAACAATCATAAACCACTATAGACAACTTGAAACCATCTTAGACCATTACAGAAGGTTATAAACCAACTTACTTAAACCAAAGAAAGACTAACATATTATGGTCTACAATGGCTTGTAGTAGTCTATGATAGTCTATCGTGGTCTATAATAGTCTATGAATTTCTATAGTTGTCTTTTCATACTCTAAGTAAGTTCATTTACTACAAACATCAATACACAATCATAGACCATCATAAACCATTATAGACGGCCATGGACAATCACAGACCACTACAAACCATTATAGACTATAATTTATTAGTCTATCTTTGGTTTAGGTAAGTTCATAGGCAATTACAAGCATCAAAAAGCATTATAGATAATTATAAATACTATAAACCCACATAGACCTTTATGGACAACTAGAAACCATAATAGACTACTATAGAAGATCATCGACCAACTTATAGAAGTGAAAGAAAGACTAACATATTATAGTCTACGATGGTCTGTAGTAGTCTATGATAGTTATTGGTGGTCTATAATGGTCTATAATTGTCGATAATAGTCTTTTTATACTTTAACTAGGTTCATTTTCGACTGCAAACATCAATACACACTAGTTCGTCTTAGACCATTATAAACCACTATAAACTATCATAGACCACATCAGACCATCATAATCCATAATGTATTAGTCTCTCTATGGTTTGAGTAAGTTCATAAACAACTACAGCCATCAAAAACCACTACAGATAATTTTAAATGACTAGATACCATCATAAACCATTATAGAAGATCAAAAACCAAGTTACTTAAGCCAAAGAAAGACTAACATATTACAGTCTATGATGGTTTGTAGTAGTCTGTGATAGTTTACGGTGATCTATAAGGGTCTCTGATCGTCTATAGCAGTCTTTCTAAACTCTAAGCAAGTTCATGTTCGGCTACAAACATCAATACACAATCATAAACCATTATAGACCACCATATACAGTTATAGACCACTACAGACCTTCATAAACCGTAATGTATTAGTATCTCTTCAGTTATAGAATACAAAACTAATCTTCAAGGTTTACATTATTCTGATCGTTCAGAGGGCAATCGCGGAGTCACTGAATGAAGTCCTTCATTTCTTTCAGAGGTGCTGACCCGCAACGAGGCAAAGATGACTAAGTGCATATGGAATATGGCGATGACATCACCATGTTGTAGAAGGAGATAATAAGTGGAGCCAACGACCAACTCAGACTAACGTATTTACAACTACATCCCCGAGCAGTATTCAAACAGGAGCGTGAATGCGAGATGCCAGCAGAATGATCAGCCGGATAGAGGCTAGGGCTGCTTCCTTCCCACCACGTCCTTCCTTGTGTGTCAGAGATACAAAGCAAGTGCACCGGAAAAGAACGAGAATAGGGTCGATCTAATCTATCGCGAAGCATTCCAAGCATAACTGCACACTCACACAATCTTTGCTGAGAAATAGGAGCATTTGGTGGAACCGGTAAACTACACTTGCTTCTGGATAGATGTGTGGGACAGAGGGCTCGTGGTACCTTCTTAACACCCTTCCTCCTCCGCTTTGAGAACTGTGTGAACGGAGAGTGGGCAAAGGGGAAGGAGGTCCTCATATGGAGTCGCACACTGACTTTCGCAGTGCGGGAGACTGGGGAATGGGTCGAGTAAACTCCCCTGAGGCCGAAAAAATCACAGATGAAGTCAGCCTTGGATTGGATTTGTATGAATTTTTCTTAGTGATTGGGAAGGAGGGCGCCTAGGTTATAGAAAAGGAAGGCAGAGGTAGTACTTTGAATGGCGAAGAGAGGCGGCTCGACAGGGAAGGAATGGAAAATCGTCAAGGATAACTTCTTTGTTGGCGAAACGAAGGGGGGCCCAGTCTGGATTTCCAACGCCTCGGGAAACTGGTCGAGATAGACGACAACACCCTTTTCCCATCTTCTTTACCAGGAGGGCAAGAATCTCTTATGGCCTTCACCTCCCGCCCGGCCCAGAAACAGAACCCAGCCCCCCTCCTGTTTGAGGCCAGGTGGCCTCGCCCCTCAAGCACTCAACCCTCCTTTTGCTCTTCCTTCGGTTTGGCTCCACGAACGCGCCACCTAGGAGCCCTACTCATATTCAGCGGTGAATTAATAACTTGTGGAATGGAATGGTATAAAATGGTATTCCTGGCTTTAGTGAGTGTTCAGCGATTTTCGGGCAGGTCAGAAATGAAAGAAATATTCCATCAGTCTGAACCGAAAGAAAGAATGTACTTTCAGTCAATCCTTTATGAGAGAGGTGAATATTCTATTGCAACCGATTTTTGATAGAATCAGCTGTAAGAACCAAGAAGCATGAATATCCGCCTGTTGCAACCGATCCCCTTAGTAGGCTTATCCATCTCAATTCATCCAATTCCATTTCCTACATTGAAAGAAGAATCTCTTTCCTAGCAGTAAAACACTGAATCATATTTTTCCTATCCATTCAATCTGTCATAGCCGGAAGGGGCCTTCTCTTCTCCTTCCCTGTGCTTCCATGAGGGAATTTGCCATGTGAATCGAGTTTTTATTACAGTTGGCCTGAAAAGCCAGCTAGGATGGGTAGTGGCTAGCTAGAAACTTTTGAATGGGGAAATCCTAAAGGGATCAAATGCGAATGAGGAAGAAAAGTAGAGGAAGCCCCGACAAGTCCATTCCCGTCTTATCCCTCTCCATTCCGACTAAACCAATGGAAGATCTATTTATTTGTTGGGCAGTGACCCGTTAGCCAATAAGTAAGTACTGTGACGAAGTGGCTATTGCTCACCCGACATGTAACACCCACCGGGACTCCTACCCATGTCGTAGGGCCCACGTCATGGCGTGTCACTCATAAGGTACTGTTTCCCCCCCCCCTTGGGATTTTATTTCGCCTCCGCAGAGTTTTGAACCCATGACCTAGGGGATAAGTACATTGTTCTTGCAACATCCGCTACCATTGAGCTACTAGCTCAATGGTAGCGGATGTTGCAAGAACAATGTACTTATCCCCTAGGTCATAGGTTCAAAACTCTGCGGAGGCGAAATAAAATCCTAAGGGGGGGGGGAAACAGTACCTTATGAGTGACACGCCATGACATGGGCCCTACGACGTGGGTAGGAGTCCCGGTTGGTGTTACAATAAAAAGGTGCCTTTTTATTGTCACACCCCACCGGGCCGACCGGTCCTACGCCGCGTGGCGGCCGCATGGCGGCTGTGACTCACTAGGTACTGTCCCCTCCCTTAGGGGTTTTCCTTCGCCTCCGTAGAGATTCGAACCTAAGACCTGGGGCTTAAGTACCTAGTTCATTCCTCATCTGCTACGATTGAGTAGCTCAATGGTAGTAGGAGTTCGCAAAACTTTGTATTTGACCCCCAGAATCAAGGTTCGAATCCCACGGAGGTGAAAGAAAATCCCAAGGGGTGGGAATAGTACCTTGTGAGTAACATGTCATGACGTGGGTGGGTCCCGGTAGCTGTTACACGACACGATCGTACGAAGTCACAATTCACCCAACACGATCATCCGGGATGAACAAGAATTGGGTATTGGGTGGAAGCAAAATTCCCACCAATGGCTGAGATGTTCAGTCGACTCCCTCCTCCTTTGTGGGGGTCCAGACCCCTACGAGTGAGTAGAAAAGGGAAGAAGAAAGAGGCCCTGGTGAACCATCATAATTAGTGAACAAGTGTAAGCTTCGCTGCCTGATAGTATGGAGTACTGACCACACTGAGGGACAAGCCTTGAAGCGAAAGACGAGATCGAGCGGAATCAATGTGTTCCAATTTTTGGCCTTGCACCAACCATCCAATGGACCATGGACTAAATGGCCACTGCCTGAAAGGACTATCTCCAGGGGACTGCCGCCCTCCCCCACAAGGTACATCTCACTCCTATGGGCCGCTATAACTATCCAAGAAGACACTCGAAATTGGAAGGATAAACAAATCCACCTGGTGGACTGCCGACCTACAAGTCCTACGACACAGGAGCGGGATTCTCTAAAAAGCCAAGGTCGTGGGTGGCTAAGAGGGCCCACTTGGAGATTTGGGATCTCAGTAGGAAATGTGAAGGTTGCTTAAAGCCGACCGATCGATAGGTGAAAGGGAATCCACTAGTTTAGTTTTGATTTGAGTAGGCTCATAATAGGGAATACCCTAACCCTGGGAACCGAGGCCTGGCCATCCTTCATTTGCAGTCAAATTTACTAGAGGTACAGGTTTGAATCCAGCTTGTGATAAGACCTTTGGTCATTCAAAATCATAGGATGAATCAGATTCACTGACTCTACCAACTCCTTCCCTGCCTTCAAGTCCCAGAGCTGATGAAATAGCTCTTCTGTCTTCTTTCTTTTACCACCAGCAGCAGATAGGAGTACTCCAGCACTACCATAGCGTAGTGATTCAACCACGGCTGATATTTATGCAACTGCGGTTAGACCAAGAACTCCTATTGCATCAAGAGCTAATGAGATTGCAACACTTATTGCTTACTGTAAGAAGAAAAGAAGAGCGTGAACTCATTCTCAGGCACTTGCGATGTAGTATTCTCTTCTAGCATCGCTACAATTTTTTGCAAGTGCTTGAGAATGAGTTCAAAAAAATCAAGGATGACTTTTGTGCATCGGGGAGGGGGAGGCTCTCAAAACAAAACGAGACTAGAAAGAACATGGGAATTAGCACCATTCTTATGAGTTGAGTGTTTTTGTCTCGAAGAACCAACAAAGGGGCAACCCTCTCTATCTATCTCAATCTCGGTTTACCATCATATATCGATCTGGAGAGAATTTTGATGGGGAGTAGTGAGGATTAAGGAGATGCTCCTCCATGCTGTGGCTGTAGAGGTGTGTTCCAAACCTCCGTTGGTGGAGTTTGGGAAGGATTCCAATCTCCATTTTTTATGGGCCCACCGAATCCTTAAAAATGGGTTCTTGAAGAAGCGTGGTAGGGGAGGGTAGGGGCTGTCGCCGCCTGATAGAAGCAAAAGCCGGGGGCGGACACAACCCCACTATGGTAAGAGGGGACAACTTCTTTCTCTCTCTTTCTATACTTACATCCACCGTTGGTTCTTTCCTACCTGCGCACTTCCTCGGCGCATACCGGTGGGGTTGGTTTTCTCAGGGGTAAGTTACGTAACGTTAGTTGGTTCGTCTTGTTGCAACAGGTTATGCGCAAGAGTACAGAGTGGACTACGATGAGACCCTTGCATCGGTTGCAAAGATGACCACTACCACTGTTCATACCTTAATAGTTGTTGTTGCAGTCAAACAGTGGCCCAACTCTCATCCCAGTTAGTCATGAAGAAATGTGTTCTTCACTTTGGACTAGGAAGAGCTTCATAAAATAAAGAGCCAAAAGTGGCAATCTCTTTTCCTTTTTTCTCTCTTCATCCTGCAAAAAAGAAAAACCAGAAGAGGGGACCTTGCAGAAGCAGGAGAAAAAAATTTAGAAAGCTTAGTCAATAATGCTGAAGCTTACACTTACCAGTTCATTTAGATGGTTCTTTTCCTGGGTTTATCCAGAGTAGAACTCGCATGGGAGAAATAGACGATGGCTTCATACAAGAGGGGAGGGCTTATATACTCTTTGAGGGAAGCCTTTCCGTGAGTGTAGCGGGCTTCTAAAAAAAAGAGAATCGGCTTTTGGCTATATGGAAGGAAGGACTTTGAGAGGTTCTTAGGTGGGAAAAGAAGGAGAGCTATGAGAGAAACAAAACGAGTCCAAAAATGCATGAAACTAGTGAGTATAAAGCCTAATTCGAACTTGGAAAAGTCACAAGTGCCTTGTATTATGCAAGTTACACGTTGAGAAATCTAGAACATCATAAATTTTGATTTTTGTTTTCATACGCATACATGTTAGTTGATACTTAGGGATCCAAGAGTGCAATTCTAAAGATAAAAAATGAACTATAAACACATATTAAAGTGCAAAAATGATTACTTGGTTTAACGAATATATGCTAAAAATTGGTATTCATGTAATATAGGTGAAACTAGACACACATCAATTAAGATATAGAGTTTGAGCGCACTCGCTAAATTTGGAGGGATAATAGCCGTAATACCCAGAAACAATTTGAAAAATTTAATGCATAAGAGTTTGGAAATATATATGATACATTGGACGTTTCCGCATGCATATTAGCAGGTTCTTTAACTGAATGTTGTAATTAACAACTTTCACATTCTTTTAATACAAGAAATTGGAAATGAAAGGGGAAAATAGAAGCAAATGGTGCAGAGGCGAACAAAAAACACGAAAACCACGGTCCACCATGAGAAGACTGTGGTCCTGCGAATAAGGGACCACAAGATCGCGATCCTACATGTGAGGACCATGGTCCTGCGTCGAATTACCGAACTGCGGACACACATAGGGAAAAACCCGATTTTTGTGAGCAAGTCATGAATTAGAAAGTGCGCGATGCCCAAAAACACTTGTGTAAAAAAACAAAGGAATTAGCAAGTTTCCTCTGTGGAAAACACTCAAACTTGCCAATTCTCACACACTGGAACTCTATATAAACTCCATTCTTGTGCTCTCATTCTCTTCATTTCAGCAAGACCTAGCAAGTTCTTCTTGCTTTCTCTCTCCTTTTGCCCCTCTTTTGGCTTTCTCCCTCTCTCTTGTGTTTTTCTAAACATTATTTGGTGTAGAAGTAAAGAAGTTTGCACAAATTTGTGATAACAATTGGAAAAATCTGAAAGGGATTCAATTGAAGCTTCAGAGGAGCGAAACTACTGAGGTGGAAGTGATTTCTGAGTTTTAATTTATTATTTTAATTTCAATAAGATATTCATGTGTGATTATTCTTAACTATGCATGTTTCATCTGAGTTAATCATACATGCCATGCTTATATCTCACATGCTTAAGTTTGCATGAATAAAGATGTATGCTATGTGCTACAATGATCCATGTTATGTGTTACTGTGCTCACATGCTGAATTTAATCTTTTGTTTATTATTCCTGATTGTTATATTTAATGAAAGATAAATTAAGATTATAATCACGTATTGGCGTAGTGTTCCATGGGAGATTGTTGTGGATGTTCTTAAGATTGGAACTATGGGTTTGTTTCTAGTTCACATGGGTAAGAGTCCTAAAATACTCAAAAATTGGGAAGGCCCTAAATCCATTGGAAACTGGCATAAAAGGATGTTTTTTTTTTATATGAGTTTTGATGAGAACACCGAGGTTAACCCTTTTCGGTCTTAACTACAACTATTAAACAAGAAATTGATTGAATCACGTAATATTTGAAAGTGCCTGACGTATATGTCTTATTTGTTAAAATAATGAATTAAATATTTAGAATGATCTACTGGGCTTTCTGCTCATCCTTCTTTTTCTAAATTTTCAAGAAATTGATAAACAGAGACAACATGAAAGCCACATAGGCATTCTTTTACTTAGAATATTTTCTTTTAGAAATTTTATTTAATTGTAGGGCATGGTTGCCCAAATTTTGTTATTTGAGATTAATTCTGCTATAATAGAGACAAAGGCTATATACCTTTGAATTTTGGAAAGGATTAATGATATGAAAATTATTTTGTTTAAATGTTTCCAAAATGTTATTTTTTTTATTATTGCATGAATAAGGTTTTTGTACCCCTTCTGTTTGAATTAATGAGATTTTATTTAAATCACTTGTTACTTTGTTAAGAAATGTTTATGAGATAATGATAGTCAAGAAATCCCAGAGATTTGGGACTGAAATGGAAAGTGTGAAAAATAGAAATAATGTGACACCAGCCCACCTCCCGGCAGAATGGTGCGGTCTATGTGATTTACAAAGAATTCGAGGGGAGGCAGGGTGTTACAATAACTAAGATGGAAATGATTTTATTTTTACATTATTTCTAAATATGCATGTTTACATACATATCGTACATGAAATGACCTAAATGATAGTTGGAGGTACCTTATTGAGCATTATGTGATGGGATGTTTATGATAGAATGAAACATTTGATATGATAATGGCATTTATGATTATTTAGATTGCTACATGATATAATGCACCGCTTGTGTATGAAACCATAGTAGACTCAGAATAAGTGCATGACTCATAATTTATATGTTGTCAAAAATGTATGAAAAAAATAAAATAAATGAATTATAAAACAAATATTTCCATAAAAGCATGTGCAGATACATGCATGAAATATAATATGTGAATGATCATAATGGTTGATATATGTTTATAGTTCTCAATTAATTTATACAAGCCTATGAAAGACCAATACATTATAGTTTAAGACAATTTATAACAGTCTATGATGACTTATGATGGTCTATTGATGTCAATAATTGTCAATGAACTTACTTAAGCCTATGAAACATCAATGCAATACAGTTTATGATGGTCTATGGGATTCATGTTGGTTTCATAGGCTTAGATAATGTTATGGACACCTACAGACATCAATAGACCAATAAAGACTAATGTAAATCATAATGTGTTAATCTTTCATGGGCTTAAGTAAGTTCTAGACATATAAAAACAATGATAGACCATCATAGACCAACATATACATTAATAAAAGATCATGGATCATAATATATCATAATAGACCATTATAGACTACTATAGATCATTGTGAACCATTATAAACCATTATAAACAACCATCGACTATCATTTACGACAATGTATCAGTCTTTCTTAAGCTTGATTAAGTTAATTGATAACTATAAACATCAATCGACCAATGTTGGCCATCACATGCCAATTAACCACCGTAGACCATCATAAACTATTTTAGAACACCATAGACCACTATAAACAATTATGAACCAACATTGACAAATAGTGATCGTCATAGATCACTATAGACTATGATAGACCAACTGACCTAAGCCTTTGAAAGACTAACACGTTATGATTTATAATGGTCTATAACATAGTGCTTAATGATGGTCTTTGGTGGTCTATAATAGTCTATGATGGTCTTTAGTAGTCTCTTATTGTCTATGATGGCTTGTTAATTTTTAAAGTTGTTAATGAATTTAGTTAAGCCTTTAAAAGACAAACACATTATGGAATATGGTAGTCTATAGTGGTCAATGATGGTCTATGATTGATTATAGTGGCTTATGTTTGTTTTATAGGCTTAAGTAAGCTCATTGACGACTACAAACGAACATAGACCATCATTAACCATAATATGTAGGTCTCTCATGGGCTTGAGCACATTCATAGGCTATCTAAGACCATGATGGACAGTCATAGACCATTATAGACCAACATAGACTCTCATAGACAATCATAAACCACCATAGATTATCATAAACTATGATGGACCACAATAGACCGACATAAATCATAATGTGTTGGTCTTTTATCGGTTTAAGCAAGGTCATTGACAACGATAAACATCAACACACCAACATAAACAATAATTATTATGGATCATCATAAAACATCATTTACCATTATAGACTATCGCAGACCATCATACACCATCATTGACCAGCATAGACCATTACACACATCATATACCACAATGGACCATTATAACTACCATAAACCGCAAAGTGTTGATCTTTTATAAGTTTGTTGAGATTCACTGCTAGTGTACAAGATCGCAATATTAATATACGGTAGAGAATCGAAGTATCGTCCTCAAAGAACGGTATATGGGATAACAATCTCAAATCCTTACCTAATCTCAGTATTTATTTTATCAAGGCTTAAAATCAAGTTTTGAATTGTGGCAAACTCAAATTAAATAAAAAGCAAAGAATATTAGTTTTAAAAATCTATAAATCAAAATTTCTAGGATTGTAAATCATCATGTGATCCTCTCTAATTCTTATTTCAATTAATTTAATTCCTAATCCTATAGGTTGTAACACTTATCATTAAAATCCTCTCTTGAGGTGCCTTAATACCTATTAGTCTTGTTTCCTAATACCCCCTCTTGAGGAACACAATTAACAACCTAATGCATAAATTCTATAATTGCGTGCAACCTGCTATCAAATCAACAACCTTCCGGTCAATTGATCTTTCTAGGTCTATATCTTGATTATCCAACCATTAAACCTCTCTTCCTAGTTAGTTTAACAGTTTGTAATCATTCTATCTGTGGCCAGTAGATAAAAAACATTAAACTTGCAAGGACAAAACGAACCTCAGAATGGATTAATCAAAATAAAGAATTAAAGGTTCCTACAATTCCATTGACATCATAGAAATTAATATAACTTAGCCTAGCATCATATAAAGTTCACAACACAAAGAATTAAATAAATTAAAGATCATACTCTACAACCTTGATCTTGTTCTTTGCCTTTCTCCTTCGTTCTGCTCTCTTTCTTCTTCTAGCCATCAATACGAAAACCCCTTTTTTAAACCTAATAAAGTGTTCCTATTTATATAGTCACTCAAAAACACCTAAAATATGAATTACAAAATCCTAAAATTGTAACTTAATCGCACTACCGCGGTAATGAACCATGGTAGTGGAAATAATAAAAAACCTGCAAAGATCTCGAAGTTCACGAATCCTCGCGTTATCACGGTAATCACTCTGTACTGATATTTCTTTTCTGGTTACCGCGGTAATGCCTTTTCTGCATTATCTTGCGTTCTGGTACCTCATAGCTGTCCACAATAATGTTTTGCTTGTTTTTCCTCGTGTTCATGCTCGTATTACCGCGGTAATCAGTTGTTTTACTGTAGTAATAAGTTGAAATCCTTCATTTTAAGCACTTTCTCATCATCTTCTTCAATCTATTAGTTGCCCTTCAACTTGAACCTGGATAAATCGCTAAAAACCTTTCCTTGGCATTAAATCACAAATAGAAATACATAAAAACCATATTAAAATTCTCTAAATATGCAAATGACATGCAATGATCTTATAAATACTTACATACCTAATTGTAAGTAAATATATCGTATTTCTTATCTAAACCCATGCAAAATATATATAAAATACATAGTGTATAGTTAGTATGCAATGCAACTAACAAATACTCCCGAACTTAAACTATTGTTTGTCCCCTAACAATGACTTAAACTCTAAAATTTACACACCATATCATATAGATTTAAATTTTTTTCACTCATCATCGTAACCTCCATCTTTTATCCCTATAGTTTTGATTCATTAACATGTCCCTAAGGCAACTTTGGTTGTCTAGATTTTCAGTTCACCATCTATTATTCCTCAACTTCACCCTCTCATTAGTCATATCTCAATCCTCCCAGACCTTGTAGGTGATTTGCAGTTACCATCCCACTCATAGAAATCCTTTCCTAATACCTAAGTACACAAACCCTCTCAACTCTCTCTTCTATCTATCCTCAACTCAAGTTAAATTCTAGTTAGGATTAGTGGTATTTCTTTTAGGTTGTAACGTGGCCTGGTTCAAGGTATAAGTGTGATAGGATTTTAATTCTAACTCAAATATGCACACTCATAGCAATAATAACAACCTATTTTGTTTGATTATCTCATTATAGCTTGATCCTTTCTGTTCAATCCTTTGTTTTTCTTCATTCATACCTTCAACCTTATTTTCACAGCTTCTCCAAACTTATTTAATCACATGCACTTCAATTTGTACCCACAGATACACTCATAGCAATAGTAGGAAGCTCAACTTTCATTGATAATACTGAAATACTATATAACTTATATAACATTTTTTTTTCTTTTCTTTTTTTAAAACAAATGAAATAACACATATGTACTTCAATGTCAGCATCCCCTTCTTCTTTCACATCATCAGAATAAACATTATTATAACCATGAGTGCATACAAATAGGTTCAAGACATTCATAACAAGATAGAGTGTTTATATATATTGCTAGGTTCATAACAAAAAAAATAGGCTTTAAGGCTTGAAACTGGCTAGAAAGGATTTAAAGTGCTAGGGCCAGCCTTTAGGCTAGAACTCAAACAATGATGGTCTACATCATTTCCCTCCTAAAGTTATTCCTAAGCAATGTTCAAGATAGAGTTGATTATTTCAAGAGTCTGTGGAAAATTCTCTCCACTTGTGATTTTGTTTCCACTCCTCACTTTCCTCAGTTTTTGGATTCTCAATCTACGTAAGACTAAAGAGTTCTGTCAAAGTCAAATTTTGGACAAACCAAACACATAGACTGTTAGAAAGTGCCCTAGTTCTTTGTCTCATCACACTAACGAAATTTTCAAGCTCAAAGGTTACTCAGTGAAAATTTTAAAAAATATAGCATGGATCTAGCCTAAATGACACTAATATGCTTTATATGCTCATGTTATCTAAAACCAACTAGATGATCATGATATCTAAATGCATTGAGAGAATTTCACTAATCAATAATCATGTGATATGCCTATAACTATGTCATGTAGAACAATATGGCACATAGTATATAAATAGATGGAACAAAACCTAAAACCGAAGAAGATGTTTCTTCAATACGTACCCCCAAACTTAAATTGTGCCTTGTCTTCAAGTGCACACTGTACTATAACGCACAAATTCACGAAGATGACACACTGATGCATAGGCTTTCTTTAAAATACTTGCTCTCAAAAACATGCATAGAACAAAAATTAGCAAGTATAGTTAGTAGGTAATTCACAAATATTGCAGACAATTATAAAAGCAATGTAATAACTCACAGAATAGTTATATGAGGCTAACAAATATCTAATTTTTTTTTAATAGATGCCTACTATGAATGAGAATTGAACCATAACTATAAAGAAAAGCAAAAAGTAAATGGTAAAGGGGTGGGTTGCCTCCCACTAAGCACTACGTTTAACGTTGTAAGCTCGACATGGATACGTTATTAGTTTTGCAATTGCTCAGTTTCAACATTCTTCTGTAAGCCTTAATAAAATATCTTTAACTATTGACCATTGGCTTTGAGATGATGCCCATCCACTAAGCTTTGTAACTCAACTGCTCCATAAGGAAATACCTGTGTAACAAGGAAAGGACCGAACCAATGGGACTTGAGTTTCCCAAGAAATAATCGTAGTCGTGAATTGAACAGAACGTGTTGGCCTGGTCTGAATTCTTTCTTCTCAATTAATATATCTTGCCATTTCTTGGTTCTCTCTTTATAAATGTGGTTATTTTCAAGAGCTTCTCTTCAGAATTCCTCGAGCTCCACAAGCTGAAGTAAACAGTTGTCACCACACGCTTTAGCATCAAAATTAAGCTTTCTTTGCCCAATAAGCTCAGTGCTCTAGTTTATATTGTAATTGACAAGATTTTCCATACACTAGTTGATAAGGTGACATGCCAATAGGAGTTTTGAATGTTGTTTTGTATGCCCATAGTGCATCATCAAGATTTAGTGCCCAATCCTATTGGTTATCGCCTTGATCTCGCGGTTAGAAACCTCTGCTTGCCCATTTGTTTGAGGATGAAATGGCAAAGCTACTTTGTGCCACACATCATATTTAGTAAGAAGATTGTTAAATAGATGATTACAAAAGTGTGTACCTTCATCGCTTACAATAGCTCTAGGTGTGCCAAATCTAGAAGATATTGCGGGCCGGGAATTTGAGAACTACATGAGCATCATTCTTAGTGGTGGCTACAACTTCAATCCACTTAGAGACATAATCCACAACCAACAATATATATTGCTTCCAATCAGATGGCAGGAAGGGTCCCATGAAGTCAATGCCCCAAACATCAAATAGTTCAACCTCCACAAAGGAATTCAGTGGCATTTCATTATTCTTAGAGATATTACCTTATTTTTTGCATGCTTCACGTGTCTTCACAAATCAATAGGCATCTTTAAGCATAGTGGGCCAATAAAATCCACTCTAAAAGGCACGTCGGGCAGTTCTATAGTGACTGTAGTGTCCACTATAAGGCGAAGCATGACATCATGAAGGACTTTCTGAATCTCATCTTTAGGGATGCATCGACGAATGACCTTATCAGCACATTGACGATAAAGAAATGGATCATCCCATAAGTAGAATTTGGCTTCATATGTAAAGTGCTTAAGTTGAGCACTTGATAGATCTAGTGGAGCTTTACGTATTGCTTGGCAGTTTGCAAAATCAACAAGCCATGGTGGACGGTCTGTTGTAGACAAAAGTTGCGCGTCAGGGAACAATTCAACTAGATGCCTGGGGTCATTAGCACCGTCTCCAGAGAGATGGGTTAGGTGATCAACTACCACATTTTCTATACTCTTTTTATCTTTTATTTCA
The DNA here is from genome assembly GCA_030144865.1 of Tinospora cordifolia. Classification (NCBI taxonomy): domain Eukaryota; kingdom Viridiplantae; phylum Streptophyta; class Magnoliopsida; order Ranunculales; family Menispermaceae; genus Tinospora; species Tinospora cordifolia. The sequence continues at coordinate 57,575 of JAJIYU010000050.1, read as the reverse complement.
ATATCAAATTCTTGAAGTAATAGGATCCATCTGAAAAGGCGAGGTTTAACATCCTTCTTGGCGAGAGATGATGTATTGCGGCATGATTCGTGAACAATGTGACATGGAAACCTAAAATATAGGCTTTGAACTTGTCACAAGCGACGAAAACAACTAGCAATTCTTTTTCACTAGTAGTATAATTCTTTTGTGCATCATCTAGTGTCTTGTTTGCATAGTATAAGCTCTAACATCTTGTCACATCTTTGTCCCAACATAGCACCAACAACATAGTCACTAGCATCACACATGATCTTAAGGGGCTCTCCCCAAACTGAAGTAGACATGATAGGAGCCGATATAAGTGCCTTTTTTAGTGTAGTTAATGCCTCAAGGCACTCATTATTAAAATTACACTCAGCTTCTTTTTCTAGTAGATTGCACGGAGGACGAGTAATATGAGAGAAATTCTTAATGAAACGATGATAAAAACTTGTATGCCCCGAGAAACTGCAAACTTCTTGAACTAATGTAGGTTGTTTCAAGTTCTTGATCACGTCAATTTTAGGATGGTCCACCTCTAGTCCTACAACAAACACTTTGTGTCCCAATATTATGCCCTCTCGCACCATAAAGTGACATTTTTCCTAGTTTAAAACTAGGTTCTTCTTTTCACATCGGGCTAGAACTCTTTGAAAATAAATTAAGCAGACATCAAATGTAGCACCGAACATGGAGAAGTCATCCATAAATAGCTCCATAATATCTTCCATCATATCTAAAAATATAGTTATCATGCACTATTGGAAAGTCATCAGTGCATTGCATAAATCAAAAGGCATCCTCCGAAATGCATACGTTACATAGGGGCATGTAAAAGTAGTCTTTTCTTGATCTTCCGGAGCAATAATGATTTGGTTGTTGTCTGAGTACCAATCTAAGAAGTAGTAGAAGTCGTAACTTGCAATCCAATGTGACATTTGATCCATGAAGGGCAGATGAGTAACACCCCAGTTCTCGGTCCTTCATTTCTATTACGTCAGGGTCACACATAGAGAGCCACTCCCATAAATCGTTCAATATCGGCACACATTTCGTCTGTCGAGAACTGGGACGTCACCTTTCTTACATTCAATTCTCATTAAACACCTTCTGGACATACGAGATCTCATATAAATAATTCATCAAACTCTTGGACTCACCAAGATTTGTCTCATGGAAATAGAAAATAATAATTCTAATAAATGGGCTAACAATTTCAGATAACCAAATTTAAAGAAAACTAGAGCAAAAATTTCAAGTAACTATCCAAAACTTGGCTCAAGTGGCCATACTCCAACTCAAAATAAAAAGTTCAACATATAAAATCATCTAATGAGCCATGTGCCCGATCTAATCCCCGTACTCAATTAAACATTAGAAAATAATCTCAACCATAAGATTTAGAACTGTCTACGTCTATAAAGCAGCATTCGCCAGGCGAGCTTCTTCAGCGATCTCTTGAAAAGAAAATGTGGGGTGAGCTCAAGAGCCCAGTAGATCATACATAATACACCCATAATATTATTCAAGTTAAAATATAAAAAATGCAAACACTTGACATACATTAGGCATTTCAAACATTCGGTTGTTCATAAGTTGTTAATTTGACCGAAAGGCTTTTCCTTGGTGTTCTCTCATCATCATCACATCAAAGAATGAAGGAAAATGCATCATATGCCAGATTCCTAAGGGCTAATGGGGCACACCCATTACCCAACCCTGGAACTAGGGTCACACCCATCGTTTTATCATCGAGAATTAGGGAGTAACCCATAATTCCATCCACGAGAACACCCACAGTGATCCCCCTTGGACCACTGTGCTGGTACGTGGTTCAAGTCTTATTTCAACTTTAATTGAGATCATACAATCATTCATCTCATCATGTTAGGCCTAGAGAGTATATAACAATTAATATCATTCGAGCAAATCAGACTTGATAATCATTTCATGACTGTCACATATATAATTATTCATTTTTCATCTTATGAAAGCAAGTAAAAAATAAGCATAGATACAAGAATCATGTTATACAGAACTATAACAATAGAAGGCATCATAATATCAAAGCAATTTCTAAATGCACCCTAGCATTCTCCTAAGCATTGATAATAGAGTAAACAAACATCATGTTTAACATTTAAAACTCAAATAAGACTAGGGAATAAGATAATCATCTCCACGTGGTGTTTTGTTCCCTTGGGCCCTCGTTTCCTTACTGTGTTAGCTTTGGATCCTCAACCCTTAAGATTCAATGTGTATAATTACAATACTCAAACATTTTTAATACTTTCAAACCATATGTAATGATTCTATAATATAGATGGTCTATGGTGTGCCTAATGGTTGTAACAGGTGATGGTGGACTCGATTTTCTTCTGATTTCTATGGTACAAAGTGGTAGTATCGCAGTAGCCATCGTGCACACAACAAAAATAAGTAAAAACAAGGGTCTCAGACGTGTTACATTGATTCTCAGCACCTCTTTTGTTGTTTGCCTCCAAATGGCGTCTAGAACAATTTTTAGGTTATTGTTTGATCAAGAGATCCATCATACACTTAGAAAACACAAAACAGTAATGGTAGATGGGTATTTTTGACTGAGATTCGTGCCTTACCTTGTCCACAGTCGTTGGTGCCACTACAGTAGTTAGTTTCTCACCAGTTGTGTGCTTCATCTTTGTTCCTTGCGTGAGAGACTATTGAGAATGATTGGAACTGATATCTAAGTCTATTGATGGGGAACAAAGAGATCACAGATGGCTAGGGTTTTCGTTGGCTTGCTTAGGGTTCTGTGAGCACGGGGAGCAATGGCAAGCACGGTGAGTAACTATAAGGATGCGTGATTAGGGTTCTGCAATGCAATGAATATATAGGAGAGGTTGAGACTTTGGGTTTTCTGTGCGTCGTCAAACTTCCATTTTTGGTTTCAATCGCAAGATCACGGTTTTAAGATGGTCCTGACTGCAGAACCATGGTCTTAACATGACCCTAATTGTACAACAGCGGTTGCACGTCTTGCCAAGATTGTACGGATTTCTTATCATAGGACCGCAATCCTCTTGACCAAGGACCGCGGTCTCCACGAAAAACCTCGAAAACGAATTTTTTTCCTGTAGGACCACGGTCTTCTATACTAGGACCGTGATCCTCTATACTAGGACCATGATCTTGGGGGAAGACCCCCTCTTTGGGTAGATGGCCTAGGTCATCTTGTGAGGGCCTTGGTCCTTATGTCGTCAAATTATTATTATTATTGTTATTATTATTATTATTATTATTATTATTATTATTATTATTATTATTATTATTTTGATTTCTAATAATTTTGGGTTATTACAAGAGGGAAGTGGTCTTTTCTAGTAGCTGTATTCAATTTCCTGTAATCGATGCAAACTCACCACCCTATAGTAGTTTTAGAAGCAATAAGCCCCCCCTTATCATTTGTAGTCACTATTATTGGCCCCTTCTTTGGTACTACATGAATAGGACTCACCCATGTCAAATCAGAAATGACATGTATAATATTTTCTTTAGCCACTTCATCACTTCTTTCTTGACCACTTCTTTCATTATTGGATTAAGCCTCTGCTAATGTTCTATTAAAAGCTTATTAGGCTCCTCCATAAGAATTTTGTGCATGAAGATAGTGGGACCAATGCCTCGTATATCCTCAATTGCCCACCCAATGGCGGACTTATGCTCTCAAAACACCAGTAATAATCACTCTTCTTGAATGGGAGTTAAAGAAGAAGAAATAATAACAGGCAAGGATGATGCTTCACCCAAATAGGCATATTTTAAGTTATTAGGAAGGGGTTTCAAATCAATGGCTTTATGGGTATCTTGAGGGTTTTCAAATTGGTTGGAATCAGGCAAAGGAGTATATTTACTATTCGGTTCGGGTAGTGAAACTTCCAAAGCTAGAACATTTACCCTCTCAGTATCAATCATAGGTTGGGAAGAAGAAATAGAGTGAGAAATGCAACCAACCATATCGTCTTTAGAACTTAATTTTGTAACACCTAGAACCCCCGAGATCTTATTTGGACTTAACTACAAGGCAAGTCCGGGCCGGTATTACATTACAAGTACACAACTTGCCTTTCTTGTTCATTTATCCCAATTCTTATTGAACATTATGAGCACACCACCTGATTAATTCAATAAGACAACAGAAAGAGATAAAAGAATATTTTCTTTATTCATTATTTGAATTAAATGAGATAAGTACATAACTTGCATTTAAACTATTAAAAGAAAGAGAGTACATAACTCTAAAATAGAAACTATTTCAGCGGAAGTCTAACTTATTCAAAACTTGGGCAACATGCCCTGACATTAAAAAAAATAGAAACTTTCTAAAAATAAGCAATCTAAATCCTTAGTAAGCTTTATCATGTAATTCAATTTCTTGAAAAGATAAAAGAGAAAGGGTGAGCACATAGCCCACTAGATCATTCTAAAAACAACTAAGTTACTAATTCAAACTAATAACGCATTCAAATTCAAACACTCACATACATTAGGCGTTTTAAACAGTTTCTTATTTTCAATTGTATGTTAGACCGAAAGCGGGTCCAATCCCTTGATGTTCTTATCAAAATACCTCCCATTGAGTGGAAAGATAATTCTTTATACAACATTCCATTGTATTTAGGGTCCTTTACCCCTAGTCCAAGTATTTTGTGTTACACCCATATACACATGGTATATGCAACTCATATACACGTAGTATATGTAAGAAACACCCATAGGATCCCTTTGGATCACTATGACAGTACGTGGTTCTTAATATCAAATTCTTTTATTTAAATTCTCATAATCATGAGTCATAAAAGAATTAAAATTCAGCATATTATCATCATAAAAGAATAAAAACATCACTTGCATGCATCATATCTCAAAATTGGCCTAAGCATGGCATGGTTCTATGAATGTTTAAACATGACATATGTATCAAACTGAAAATTAAATAATGTGAATGGATTGAAATTGAAATATGTATGATAAATAGATTTTTAACACATACATGCACATGATATTAATTCAAATTACTAAAGAGGGGATTTTTGAAATCACTTCCACCTTAGTTTAAAAAACATTAAAATTCTGGCAGAGTTTTCACAGTTTATGAATGACTAAAACTTCAAGGACTTTCAACCACACACAAAAGCTCTCAAAAATAGTAGCTCCTCAGTTAAGAACACTCAAGAATAGTAGAAAAGTAAGAAGGTGTACCAAAAAGAAGGCTAAAGAGAACAAGAGGGATCTTATCATCTCTTGCTCTAGGATGAAGAGAATGAGAGCATAGGGAGGCCTTTATATAGATTTTTCCAAGTACTGGTGGACGACTTGGTTTGTGCTCACATAGCAACTTTCCCTCTTCTTTGAGTGCACCGTTTGGGCAAGTGGATCTCTAGGGTTTCCTTACCATGTGTGAGCATAAAATGTGAGCAAGTTTGAGTTTCCTTCTTAAGTTTTGACACAAGATAGGATTTGGGCAAGCAAGGAAGGTTTCCTATTCCATTTGAACATCAAAACTAGGCAAGGAAACTCTCTTAATTGCTTCTTTCTTGTGTGCAATGAAATGGCAACAGGATCTTTCCACTTTATTCACTTGTGTGCAACGGTTTGATGGGTGTCAAAATGGGTAAGGAACCTATTTGATTTGATTTGATTTTTCTCTTGCATGTCCAACTATTAGAGAGCACACAATGGTTAACAACTTCTATTTTTGATTGGAAATTTCTAATCTTGTTCCTTGGGTGGTGCACGCTAGATTAGGCAATAGAACAATTTGCTGATTTTCCTTCCTTCCTTTAAGCATCACAAATAGGCAACTCTCTAATTTGATTGATGAACCTTCTATTTTGGTTCATTCTCTTGTGTGTTTTGAGTGAGCAAAGGAAATATTTCAGATTCCTTTCTTTGTTGGTTGAGATCAGATTTTTGAGCACAAAGCAACTTTCTCATTTGATCTCTTTACTTAGGAGTCAATTCTAACATAAGATTAAGAATCTTTCTTATTTCTTGTGTTTCCTCCCTTGCGTAAGGAATAGTCCCTAAGTTGGCACACACTACTTTGGGCTTCCCTTAGGTGCTTAAAATTATTTTTCAGCAACTTCTATTCTTGGAAGTCATGTAAATACGACAATATTTCTTTTTCTTTGTGAGTGCTCACCAAGCAAGGATAAAATTGACACTTCGCATTGTTTATTTTTGGCGCCATAGTGTAATCATAGGAAACTTTCTAATTTGGATCATGCCTTCTTATGTTGACTTCTTGGACGTCTTTGTGTGCATGGGCTTAGGGTGCACATGATCATGGCTCATTGGAACTTATATTTTCTCTATTGAGCACACATGAGTAACTTCCCAAATTGATTTTAGAAATTTTCCTCTTTTCTTTCTTGCTTACTTGGACGTCAAGGTGAGGGGCACATGATCACTGTAGCTTGTGTACATGGGATCATCTTTTAGGGTTTCTAATCATGCACAACGACGGCTAGCCCTTGCTCGTGTGCAATGCACATGCCTGAAATGAACAAAAATTTTAAGATTGTGTTTGGCTAGGGTTTTCTTCGTTTTCTTTCCTAATTCTCATTCCATTTATGCATATTAGGCAAATGAACACTAGAATTGACAAATGAAATGAATTTCTGATTAATTGATCCACTGATATGTATAAGTCATTTCGTTTCATTTTGTACAAATTTTTTAGGGTATTACAAATTCGTCCACCACTTCAACAATGTAAGAATTTAGGACCTCAATTCTCTTGCACTCACGGAGATCGCTAGGGAATTGCATAGCCTTGTAGAGATTAAAAACTACTTTATCTTCATTCACTCGTAAGGTGAGCTCACCCTTATGTGCATCAATCAGTGCATGCCCTATAACTAGAAATGGCCTCCCAAGAATCAGTGTGATCTCCTCATCTTCTTCCATATCCAAAATGACGAAGTCTACCAGAAAGATGAACTTACCAACTTTAACTAAAACATCTTCAATGATTCCTCGTGGATAAGTGAAGGATCTATCAACAGCTGAAGAGAAATGGTGGTAGGCTTAATCTCTGAGATTCCTAATCTTTTGCATACTAACATAGGCATGAGATTGATGCTTGCCCTCAGATCACAAAGTGCTTTCTCAAAGATTTTCTGAGCCAATATTGCATGGAATAGTAAAGCTGCCTAGATCTTTTACTTTCTGAGGAAGCTTGTTTTGTAGGATAGCACTGCATTCTTCAATAAGCTTCGTATTTCAAAATCTTCCAATTTTTGCTTTCTAGACATTATTTCCTTCAAAAATTTGACATAGTTAGGCATTTGCTGTCACACCTCTGCAAATGGTGTGTTTGTGTGAATTTTCTTGAACATCTCCAAGAATTTGGCAAATTGTTCATCCACTTTCTTCTTTTGAAATCTCTGAGGAAATGGCACTGGTGGTGGCTCAAGGTGCTTGCTTCCTTCAATTTTGATTCTCATAGTTCTAACATCAGTCTTCCATTTAGGTTCTTGCTTTTCTGTTTCAATGGAATGTGTTCGTAAGTCCTCTTCATAACCTTCAATATTTTTAGTTGGAGTGGTGGCCTCAAATGTGTAGGGTGGACTTTGTATCTCTTTCCCACTTCTAGTTGTGATGGCCTTACAACTTTCTTGTGGATTTGCTTGAGTATCACCAAGGAAAGAGCTTCTTTGATGGCTAGAGAATGCTTGAGCTAACTGTCCCATCTGCGTTTCAAGGTTCTTCACTGTGGCATTCATATTTTTCCCCTTTTCCTCCAATCTGGAAACCCTGCTGTCATTTTTATCTACCCTCCTAGATAGTTCCTTGAAGAAGCAAACTTGTATATTCAAAATCTCATTCAATTTGTCCTCCATAGATGGTTTCTTTTCTTATAGGTTTTGCTGAGGAACATAACTTGGGAAATTTCTTTTATGTGAATAGGAGAAGTGTTCATGTTGCTGGATCTCCGGATGGTAATATTGAGGAACATTATAACCATGTTGCTGACCTTGGAAATTATTAAAACGATTGATCATATTCATCTACTCAATGGATCCCTCTTCTGTCCCTAGTGCTCTGTTTGCTTTAGTTATAGATAGGATGGACTGACTTTGAGGAATCTGAAATTGTCCACTGCCCATCTTCTCGGCCCATGAAGTCATCTAGTGGTTCATAGAGGCTATCTGCGCTTTCAATGCTGTGATCTCATCAACCTCATGGTGACCAACCCTCTTTACTGAACCTCTCTCGATGCATGGCCATAAGCATTGGCTGCCATGTCTTCTATGAGTTGGGTGGCTTCTGTTGTGGACTTGTCCATTAAAAAGCCTCCAACTGCCAAATCAACCAAGGCTCTAGTAGGTGGTGTTGAACCATTGTAGAACATCTTGATCTGTATTCATGGAAGATAGCCATGCTGGGCGTCTTCTTAGTAAATCTTTGAATCTCTCCCAAGCTTTATAGAGTGATTTGAACTCAAGCTGCTTAAACGAGCTGATTTTACCCCAAAGTTGATGAACTTTTGCTGGAGTGAAGTACTTCTGCAAGGATTTCTGTCCCATCTCCTCCCAAGTAGTGATGCTACCTGATAGGAGAGTCTGCAGCATGTTCTCGATTTATCCCTCAAAGAGAAAGGGAAAAGCCATAATTTCAATTGATCCTCTATCATACCTTTCATCTTAACAGTGTCACAAATTTTCATAAAAGAGTTAAGATGTGCCATCTAATCCTCAGTATCCAAGCCTCCGAACTGTTGCTACTACACTGTAGTAATCAGAGAAGGCTTCAACTCAAAAGTTATTGGCATTGATGGGTGTATGAGTAATCCCAGAGGAATTGTTATTAAGCATTGGCTTGAAGAAATCTCGGAGTGGCGCTCTACCATCATTCCCAACAACTGATTTGTTGCTTTTAGCCATATCAAACATGTGGCTCCTAGCTTCCAACCGAATCTGCCTTAATGTTTTGGACAAGTTTGGGTCATCTGATCCAAGAGAATCGCTACTCATCCACACTTGAAACATCATAAGCAAAGATAACAGATCAATTGCAATTGATTAAGATAAAACAAAACAAAATGCCTTAATTAAAATTTAACGAATTTTGATTGGTTTTGTGATTGTTATGCACCGTTCCCCGACAACAACGCCAAAATCTTCTTGGGATTCACTGCAAGTGTATAGGATTGTGATAGTAATATACGATAGAGAACCTAATTATCGTCCTCAAGGAATAGTATATAGGATAACAATCTCAAATCCATACCTAATCTCAGTATCAATTTAATCAAGGCTTAAACTGAAGTTTTAAACTATGGCAAACTTAAATTAAATGAAAAACAAAGAATATTGGTTTTAAAAATCTATAAATCAAGTTTTCTAGGATTGTAAATCATCATGTGATCCCCTCTAATTCTTATTTCAATTAATCCAATTCCTAATCCTAAAGATTATAGCACTTACCATTAAAACCCTCTCCTGAGGCGCCTTAATATCTATTAGTCTTGTTCCCTAATACCCCCTCCTAGGGTGCAAAGCTAACAACTTAATGCAATAAATTCTACAATCACATGCAACCTCCTATCAAATCAACAACCTCCTAGTCAATCGTTCTTTCTAGGTCTATATCTTGATTATCCAACCATTAAACTTCTCTCCTGAGTTAGTTTAATTGTTTATAATCATTCTATATATGGCTAGTAGATAAAAAGCATTAAACCCTCAAGGTATAAAACAAACCTCAAAATGGATTAATCAAAACAAAGAATTAAAGGTTCCTAAAATCTCATACACATCCTAAAAATTAAAATAACTTAGCCTAGTATCATATAAAGTTTACAGCACAAAGAATTAAACAAATTAAAGATCATGCTTTACAGCCTTGATCTTGTTCTTTGTCTTTCTCCTTCGTTCTGCTCTCTTTCTTCTTTTGGCCTTTAATATGAAAAGCCCTTTTTTAACCCAATAAAGTGTTCCTATTTATATCGGTTACTCAAAAACACATAAAATATAAACTACAAAATCCTAAAAATGTAACTTAATCGCATTACTGCAGTAACAAACTGTGGTACTGGAAATAATAAAAAACCTGCAAAAATCCCAAAGTTGACAAATCCCTGTGTTACTGCGGTAGTGTACCGCTGTAATCACTTTGCACTAATATTTCTTCTCTAGTTGTTGTGGTACATTACCACGGTAATGCCTTTTCTGCATTGTCTTGCATTTTGGATACCTCAGCAGCTGTCCCTAGTAATGTTCTGCCTGTTTTTCCTTGTGTTCATGCTCGTATTACTGCAGTAATCAGTTGTGTTACCATAGTAATAAGTTGAAATCCTTCATTTTAAGCACTTTCTCATCTTCTTCTTCAATTTACTAGTTACCCTTCAACCTGAACCTACATAAATCACCAAAAACCTTTTTCAGGCATTAAATCATAGATAGAAATACATAAAAACCATATTAAAATCCTCTAAGCACGCAGCTGACATGCAATGATCCTATAAATACTTTTGTACCTAATTATAAGTAAATATATCCTATTTTCTATCTAAACCCATGCAAAATATATATAAAATACATATTGTATAGTTAGTATCCAATGCAACTAACAAAGCTTAAGTAATTTAAGTAGCAACTATAGTCATTAATAGACTAACATAGACCATCATACATCAATATATACCATTATAAATTATTATAAACTACTAGAAACAATCATAAACCACAATGCGATTGTCTTCATAAGTTTAAGTAAGTTGGTCTACAATTGTCTATAACAGTTTATGATGGTTTATGATCATCTATAACTATTTATGGTGGTTTGCATTGGTATATTGATCTCAATAGTTATCAACGAACTTACTTAAGCTAATGAAAAGCCAACACATTACGGTGTATGAAGGTCTATGGTGGTTTATAAAGGTTTTTCATGGTCAATAGTGGTCTATGATGATCTATGATGGTCTATTGATGTAATACCCCAAAATTTTATACAAAAATTTGATAAATAAAATTGAATAAAATAATTTGAGTAAAGTAAACTATAGGAAATCCATGAAATAATGGTGCAAAAGATGTACAATTCAATATATGAAAGGGTTCGAAAAAAAAATACATTACATAGGAACTTTGTCACAACCTATTTAATGCAAGTACCGTCACGACCGGCACATAATACCATATACGCTACACCTACGTATATAATACTATGTCAGCCTCATCCTTTCAAAAAGTATTTCATATCCACACAAAAATTTTGATAGAATCTCTCCTAAAGCTTTAACTCATCCTAAATAAAATCGTCACCTGATAAACAACATTATCAATCCATAGTCCATGCAGATAATAATATGCCACATACTATCCTCAATCATAATGTATAATTCAACATCCATGTCATTTCACACTCATGCCTAGTATAAACAAATTCATACTCCTCTAGATGCTATTACATATATAGTGATAATTATAATTATACAAAAGTAAAGTTTACCATATAATTAAGCCTACACACCCAACAATAACGGAAGAGTCGTCTACTCTTCTTGCGCTGGCCTCTTTCCTTTTCTATCTGTTCCTGAAATGGTAAATATAATAAGTGAGCTACAACATAACCAGTGAGTAATCTTTATCAATGGCATTTAGATGCATTTAAACAATCATGCAGAAAATCAAATTAGATAAAACATTTAAATTCGTTATGCACATTCCAATCATACATATATGCATTCAACATAGTTATCCTATCATTTTCAATGCATCATTTATAAAACCATGCACATCCACATTTTTCAGCAGTTGAGTCAGTCTCACTTCTTGTCTAGCCTAGACAATAGTAGACTGTATCTCTAATTATCACCTACTCCACAACCATTTCGAGAATTATCACATAGAGAAAGGCCGATACTTCTCATGGCTCAGTCCCACATGAATTATCACATAAGAAGTATTCTTCTCCATGGCTCAGTCCATCGAAATGATATCGCATTTTAGATATGTTCTTGCAAATTCAAAACATGCTACCGTATAAATAAAATTTCATGAATGTCAAATCAAATGCAAATATGTCAATACGAATAGCATGCTTACATTCAAATCCATTTTATATCTACAATGCCATATAAATAACCAAGATAAAGAAATACTCACAGAATACCAACAACTAATCTCGTTGGGCACGTATCTCATTCACCGTAGTTAACCTATCAAACATAAATTCAAATGCACAAATCAAACTTAATTAATTTTTATAATAATTTCGAACGTATTTATTTTCTTATATTTAACTCTACACGCGCATTAGGCCTCACGTATTGCTGCGCATTAGGCCTCACGTATTGCTGCGCATTATGCCTCACGTATTGCTGCGCATTAACTCAAATAGTCTCCATAACTTTTAACATAAATTTTCTGCTCAAATATCATATTTTTACGGCAGGAAATAAAATAATTAAGCTTCCAAATCATTTTTTCTTTAATTTCCTAAATTTTCATAAATAATCTCATTGGTCAATCATTCACAAAAATCCATTTGACATCCAAAATTACAAATTTGGTGTCAATGTGTACAGATTTTTGTTCTCTACATTTCCGTGGCCTCCAATTAAACTCTTATTGAGGTTATACACCATCAAAAGCCCATCTACATGAAATTCCTTACAAAAAGGGTCCCCAAAAATTTGGATTTCCCATTTCACTACATCAGCATACGAAATTATATTCAATTTCTTCCAAATTCAGAATAAAACAACTTTAATTCTGACTGTTACCTCAAACGTCGAGCGAATTAAATTTTATGCTTGCCCAAAGGATTTTTACCCTCCAAAAGCTTTAGATCCTCTCAAAAACTCGTAGATCTGTCAAAAACTGCAAATAAACAATCAAAACTTCCAGAATTTAGTCTAGAATCACCAATTCATCGATTTAAAAGGAAGATCTGAGCTCAATTCGCTTTGGATCATTTCTGTGCATCAAAACCCCCAAATTGCCGATTAGTTTTGTGATTTTGATGTTGTTAGCCTATGGGAAATAATTTGAACTAGTTTAGGGCTTCAGAATTTTACCTTAATCGCTTAGAATTGCTCTAGCTCTGATCTAGATCATTTTGACTGTCTCCGAACGAAAATCGGATCCCCGATTACCCAAAAATGGATGTCTGAAATTTGTTTATTTCTTTCTATTTTTCGTTCTTTGTTCTGCGATTAAAAATGGGATGAATAGTAACCAAATGAACAGTAACCACCGCATATGAACAGTACCCATAGTTACTGTTCATAGAAGAAATTTTTGCCCAGTTCCCCTTTTTTTTTCCAAAATCAGTTCAAAAAGGCCCTATAAGTATCCATTTTGTTTTTTGATTTTTTCTCCACTTGAATCGACGTAATTTATGTTATTTCTTTAATAAATATTGTAATAAACATTTAAATCTTGTTTTCAGATATTTTTATATTTATTTGATATTTTTAAAAATTCATATATTTCCTTTTTATGTACACAAAAAATTATTATTATTATTATTTTTAATACTATTTTAATTAATTAATTTATACACGTATCGTATATTTTTAATACACGTATATAATTATACATATGTACATGCATAATTCATACAAATACATGTATTTACACACATTTGTTTTTATTTAAATTAATTTATGTGTCAAAATAAAATATGGAGTGTTACAATTCTCCCCAACTTAAGGAATTTCGTCCTCGAAATTTAAATTAAAGGAACATACCTTAAGTAATGAAAAGATCTAGAAATTGTTCTCGGATCTTATCTTCACGCTCCCAGGTTTGCTCTTCATTATCATGGAATTGTCATTTAACCATAATTAACGGAATCTCTTTGTTACGCAACTTCTGTACTCTTCTGTCTACGATCTGAATAGGTTTTTCCTCATATGTAGTATCCTCCCCAACTTGTATCTGTGTTAAATCTAGAACATGTGTCGGATCTGGATAATACTTTCTTAACATAGCCACATGAAACACATTATGAACACCAGCTAACTGAAGAGGTAGAGCAAGTATGTATGCAACAGGACCAATTCTATCCAAAATCTCGAATGGTCCTACAAAGCGTGGAGCCAATTTCCCTTTCACTCCAAATCTCATTTGACCTTTTTAAGGGGAAACCTTCAACAGTACCTGGTCACCCACTGCAAACTCTAAAAGTCTGTGACGACGATCAAAAAAGCTCTTTTGACGATCTTGGGCTTTCTTCAAATTTTGCCTAATCAGCTTAATCTTTTCTGTGTGATCTACAATAACCTCTGGCCCTAACAACTGTGATTCCCCAACTTCATACCAGCAAGTTGGAGATCTGCACGGTCGACCATATAAAGCATCATATGGTGCCATGCCCATACTAGCATGATGGCTGTTATTATAAGTAAACTCACACAAAGATAAATATTCACTCCAATTCCGACCAAACTCTAATATACACGATCTGAGCATATCCTCTAACATCTGAATCATCCTTTTAGTTTGACCATCGGTCTGCGGGTGAAATATTGTACTGAGATGGAGATGGGTACCAAGTCGAGAGTGCATAACCTGCCAAAATCTCGATGTAAACTGTCGATCTCTATCCAACACAATAGAAATAGGCACCCCATGCAATCTCACAATCTCTCGAACATATAATTTGCTCAGTCGATCTATCGAGTATCTGGTGTTCATCGGAAGAAAATGTGCAGACTTAGTCAACCGGTTAGCAATAACCCAAATAGCATCATATCTACCCTGAGATTTAGGTAATCCTGTGATGCAATCCATAGTAATACGCTCCCATTTCCACTCTGGAATGGGTAAGGGTTGCATCTGACCTCCAGGTCTTTGATGCTCAGCTTTTACTTGTCGGCACACACTACATTTCTACACATACTCGGCTATATCTTTCTTCATCCCATGCCACCAAACTGTCCGCTTCATATCATGGTACATTTTTGTAGACCCTGGATGAATAGTATATTGAGATCTGTGTGCTTTTTCAAGCAATGCTGCCCTTAATTCCCTATCAACAGGGATCCACAACCTTCCTTGATAACGCAACACACCATCAGAACCTCTCTGCCAATCAACTCTATCTGCACTGTTACCCCAAGTCTTATACATCGTCAAATCAGGATCATGCTACTATAACTCTCTGATCTTCTGAATATGAGAGTCTGTCAACTGAATATGCATTTGAGCACAAATATCAACATGTGACTCTAATGAGAGAATACTCATCATAGTCACTCTCTCTAAAAGTCGCCATTCCTGGGCCATCTGAAAAGCTACAATACTAGTCTCTTCTCGTTTCCTACTCAGTGCATCTGCTACAACATTGGCCTTCCCAGGATGATACTCCAAAGTGAAGTCATAATCCTTCAGGAATTCTAATACGCTGCCTCATATTCAGCTCTTTCTAGTCAAACAAATATTTCAAACTCTTCTGATCAGAATACAATGTGAACCTTTCTCCATACAGATAATGTCTCCACAGTTTCAACACAAAGACTATTGCTGCTAACTCCAAATCATGCATAGGATAATTTTTCTCATGCACCTTTAGCTGTCTAGATGCATAAGCAATTACCCAACCTTCCTGCATTAATACGCCACCCAAACCTGTCAGTGCTGCATCTATATATATCACTAATTCCTTCCCAAGCTGTGGGAGTACTAACACAGGGGCAGTGGTCAACTTCTTCTTTAATTCCATGAAAGCAGCTTCACATGCTGAGGTCCACACAAATGGTACATTTTTCTGAGTCAGCTTTGTGAGTGGAGTAGCTAATTTGGAAAAGCCCTCTACAAACTTTCTATAATAGCCAGCTAGACTTAGAAAACTATAAATCTCGGTCACTGTAGTTGGTCTTGGCCAATTGATAATAGCCTCAACCTTAGCAGAATCAACATAAATACCTTCTGCACTTACTACATGACCCAAAAACTTCACTTTATTCAGCCAAAACTCACATTTGCTAAATTTAGCATACAATCTATGCTCCCTTAAAGTCTTCAAAGTGATATGGAGATGTTGCTCATGATCTTCTTGATTCTTGGAATATATAAGGATATCATCAATAAACACAATAATAAACTGATTAAGATATGGCTTAAATTCCTTTGCATTAAATCCATAAACATAGCAAAAGCATTAGTTCATCCAAAGGGCATCACAAGAAATTCATAATGACCATATCTAGTTCTGAAAGCAGTCTTTGGCACATCTTCTTCTGGAACCCTTAATTGATGATACCCAGACCTCAAATCAATCTTAGAAAAGAACTTAGCACCATTCAATTGATCAAATAAATCATCAATGCGGGACAAAGGATATTTATTCTTTATAGTCACCTTATTCAGCTGACGATAATCAATGTACAACCGTAAGCTTCCATCCTTCTTCTTTACAAACAATACAGGTGCGCCCCAAGGTGACATACTTGGGTTAATAAACCCTTTAGTCATCAGCTCATCTAGTTGCACTTTAAGTTCCTACAACTCTTTTGGTGCCATTCGATATGGGGGAATGGAAATAGGCTTAGTGTTAGGCATCAATTCAATAATAAAATCTATCTCCCGTTTAAGTGGTAACCCCGGCAAATCATCTAGAAACACGTCGAGATACTCACAAACTATGGGAATATCAGCTAACTGGATGCCTTTTGCCTTTTCCACCATTGAACCAATACCAACCCACATTCCTACTTCTTCATTAGTAGCCATACGACCTCGAGTAGGAAGTTGTGAAGATTTCATACCCCTATACACAAATGAAGGTTGACCTGGTATCTGAAAGACTACTCTTTTAGAAAAGCAGTCAACACATGCATGATAGGCCGCCAACCAATCCATGCCTAGAATAGCATCAAATTCTAGAAATTCCAAAACTCTAAGACACAATCATTTCATGGTTGTCATATTTTACCACACAATTTTCACACACCATATTGGGATATATTCTTTCCCCAACTGCGGTACTTAAAATCAGAGGTGTGGTGGTCCTAACAGGTGATAAATGTAATCTATTTACCATATGACTAGTAATAAAGGATAAAGTCGATCCAGCATCTATCAAAACATACATAGTTCATAGTCGATGATCCAGCAGTAACACTCCTATGTATGTTACAGATATCGATAATACTCGTGTTCATTCTCCCTTACTATCATACTTCCCTGAGTGAGATGCACGAACTCATTTCTTTTCTTATCCTTCTCACACCTAGGATAGAATTCTTCATAAAATAACTCTTTGAACTTAGTCCATGACTTAACCTCCACACCTCTAGTGGCCATCCGTCTCCACCAATCATCTGCTTTGTCAACCAACTTGAATCTAGCCAGTTTCACCTTTTCTGCATCTGAAGCTTGCATATCCTCAAAAATAGTTTTTATCCTATTCATCCACCTTTCTGCAGTTTCAAGATCAAGCCCACCTGAAAACTCAATAGTACCTTTATGCTTAAAGGCCTTGATTATGTTCTCATACCTATCTTTTTCAGCATTAGGATCCATCGGTGCTACCACTTCAGCCTGAACAGGAATAGGGTCAACAATTGGTTCAGTTCTACCTCTCACAGGAACACTAGCACTACTCTACTCCCCTTCCGCTGGCACATTATGTGGAACTGGTTTGTTACCCTGCATCTGTGCCAATAGAGTAGCTAGTAGTGTCTGTTGCTGTTGCTGTGAGGCAAGTATAGCTTCCAATGTCTGGTTCAACTTTTTATTAGGATCCATGGCTGATTTTGCTTGTTTTTCCCCTCAACACTAAAATTTACAAGCAATTAAAACTTCATGAAGATCAAATCCATGGTACTTGTTAGCCTCAATTAGCTATCCATGTAAATACCCGTATAAGCAAATATAACATCATATAAGACTTTTATCTTTTTAAATCTTTTAAAATCCTAGGCTCTGATACCAACATTGTCGCAACCCACTTAATACAAGTGACGTCACGACCGGCACATAATACCATATACGCTACACCTACGTATATAATACTATGTCAGCCTCATCCTCTCAAAAAGTACTTCATATCCACACAAAAATTTTGACAGAGTCTCCCCTAAAACTTTAACTTATCCCAAATAAAATCGTCACCTGATAAACAACATTATCAATCCATAGTCCATGCAGATAATAATATGCCACATACTATCCTCAATCATAATTTATAATTCAACATCCACATCATTTCGCACTCATGCCTAGTATAAACAAATTCATACTCCTCTAGATGCTGTTACATATATAGTGATAATTATAATTATACAAAAGTAAAGTTTACCATAGAATTAAGCCTACACACCCAACAATAATGGAAGAGTCGTCTACTCTTCTTGCGCTGGCCTCTTTCCTTTTCTATCTGTTGCTAAAATGGTGAATATAATAAGTGAGCTACAACATGCCCAGTGAGTAATCTTTATCAATGGCATTTAGATGCATTTAAATAATCATGCAGAAAATCAAATTAGATAAAACATTTAAATTTGTTATGCACATTCCAATCATACATATATGCATTCAACATAGTGATCTTGTCATTTTCAATGCATCATTTATAAAACCATGCACATCCACATTTTTTCAGCAGTTGAGTCAGTCTCACTTCTTGTCTGGCCTGGACAATAGTAGACTGTATCTCTAATTATCACCTACTCCACAACCATTTCGAGAATTATCACATAGAGAAAGATTGATACTTCTCATGGCTCAGTCCCACATGGATTATCACATAAGAAGTATTATTCCCTATGGCTCAGTCCATCGAAACGATATCGCATTTTATATATGTTCTTGCAAATCCAAAACATGCTGCCGTGTAAATAAAATTTCATGAATGTCAAATCAAATGCAAATATGTCAATACGAATAGCATGCTTACATTCAAATCTATTTTATATCTACAATGCCATATAAATAACCAAGATAAAGAAATACTCACATAATACCAACAACTAATCCTGTTGGGCACGTATCTCATTCACCGTAGTTAACCTATCAAACATAATTTCAGATTCACAAATCAACTTTAATTCATTTTTATAATAATTTTTAATGTATTTATTTTCTTATATTTTATTCTACACGCGCATTAGGCCTCACGTATTGGTGCGCATTAACTCAAATAGTCTCCATAACTTTTAACATTAATTTTCTGCTCAAATATCATGTTTTTACGGCACGAAATAAAATAATGAAGCTTCCCAATCATATTTTTCTTTAATTTCCTAAATTTTTATAATTAATCTCATTGGTCAATCATTCACAAAAAATTTATTTGACATCCAAAATTCACAAATTTGGTGTCAATGTGTACAGATTTTTGTTCTCTACATTTCTGTGGCCTCCAATTAAATTCTTATTGAGGTTATACACCATCAAAAGCCCATCTACATGAAATTCCTTACAAGGGTCCCCAAAAATTTGGATTTCTCATTTCACCACATCAGTATACAAAATTATATTCAATTTCCTCCAAATTCAGAATAGAACAACTTTAATTCCGACTGTTACCTCAAACGTCGAGCGAATCAAATTTTATGCTTGCCCAAAAGATTTTTACCCTCCAAAAGCTTTAGATCCTCTCAAAAACTCATAGATCTGTCAAAAACTGCAAATGAATAATCAAAACTTCCAGAATTTAGTCTAGAATCACTAATTCATCGATTTAAAAGGAAGATCTGAGCTCAATTCGCTCCGGATTATTTTGTGCATCAAAACCCCCAAATCGCCGATTAGTTTTGTGATTTTGATGTTGTTAGCCTATGGGAAATAATTTGAACTAATTTAAGGCTTTAGAATTTTACCTCAATCGCTTAGAATTGCTCTAGCTCTGATTTGGATCATTTTGACTGTCTCTGGATGAAATTCGGATCTCCGATTACCCAAAAACAGATGTCTGAAATTTGTTTGTTTCTTTCTATTTTTTGTTTTCTGTTTAGCGATTAAAAATGGGATGAATAGTAATCACTGCACATGAATAGTGCCCATAGTTATTGTTCATAGAGGAAATTTTTGCCCAGGTCCCCTTTTTTTCCAAAATCAGTTCAAAAAGGCCCTACAAGTATCCGTTTTGTTTTCTGATTTTTTCTCCACTTGTACTGACGTAATTTATGTTATTTCTTTAATAAATATTGTAATAAACATTTAAATCTTATTTTCGGACATTTTTATATTTATTTGATATTTTTAAAAATTCGTCTATTTCCTTTTTATTTACACAAAAAAAATTATTATTATTTTTTTTTAATACTATTTTAATTAATTAATTTATACACGTATCGTATATTTTTAATACATGTATATAATCATACATTTGTACACGCATAATTCATACAAATATATGTATTTACACACATTTATTTTTATTTAAATTAATTTTTCAGGAAATTGAATTTCATGATGACTTGATTTTTTTCAAAGTCTCCTTTTAGAAAGCTTATATTGTAAGGGCGTAGTGCCCGAAATTTTGAATTAAAGACTTCCACTGAATTTTACTTTTGAATTTTAGAGTTATGTACTCAATCTTTGGATTTGATTTCAAGAATGTAATTTTTTTATTTTATTTGAATGAATAAAGATTTGAAGTTTTCCTTTATTCACTTGCATTATCTTGTTGAATATTAAATTCAATGGAAGTGTATTTATAAGTATTTCAATAAGTGTTAGAATAAAGGAATTGAGATGCAAGTTGTGTACTTATAAATGTAACATAGGATCCAACCTACCTTGTGGTTGAGCTTAAACCTGTCTCTTGGGGGTTGGGGTATTATATGTACAAAGTGAAATAAAATGATAAATGAAACCAAATTTATTTCAGGGATCAATTAGCAATTGTAATTGCTCAAAAACCTCTTAGGGGAATGAGAATTAAGAAAAAACAACGAAATGAAACGAAACCAAATGAAATGGAATGAACACTCACATGATCCGAGCATCTGAGATTCATTTCATTCGTCCAATTAAGGGTTCATTTGCCTAATATGGTTCAGTGGATGAGATTTCTTAAACTCCTATTTTACTAGTTTGGATTAATAGCATGTTCATGCATGTTTTAATATCAATTTATCATGCATATTTTCAGATTTCGGCTTTATTATTCATGATTTAAAAATCATTTTTAGTATATATGCATGTTCAAGCATTCATTAGATCATGCCATGTCTAGTTCCATGCTTAGGTTTACTTTAAAAGTATGACTCATGCTATGTGATGTTTCTATGCTTTTAAACTTTTGTATGCTGAATTTTATTTCTTTTATGTGTGATTTATGAATATTAGATTTAAATATGAGAACTTAAAATTTAATGACTACGTACTGTCATAGTGACCTATAGGGATACTATAGGTGTTCTTTACATATACTTAGTGTATATGGGTTTCATAACTGTGTGTAGATGAGTGTAGCCCAAAATACTTGGAATATGGACATGAGATCCTAATCCCAATGGAATGTGACAAGATGAATTGTCTTTCCACCCAAAAGTGAGGTATTTTGATAAGAACATCAAGGGATTGGACTCCCTTTCAGTCTGAATTACAACAGTAACAAAAAATTGTTTGAATCGCTTAATGTGTTCAAGTGTTTAAAATTGGATGTGTTATTGATTTGAATTAGTGACTTAGTTGTTTTTAAGAATGATCCACTGGGCTATATGCTAACCCTTCCTTTCTTATCTTTTCAGGAAATTGAACACATGATGAAGCATGCTTGAAATTTAGAATGCTTAGTTTTAGAAAGTTTCTATTTTATTTCCAATGTAAGGGCATGTAGCCCAAGTTTTGAATTATTTTCGCTATAATATTTTTCTTTTTGATTTAAATTGGAGTTATGTACTCTCTTTAATTGAATTGAATAAATAATTAAAAAATTTTCTTTTATCTCTTGTGCAATTGCCTTGGTATATGTTAAATAAATAAGGCTTGGGATAAATGAAATAGAAAGACAAGTTGTGTACTTGAAATTGTAAATGGACCTTTGCCCGCCTTGTAATTAGCTAATTAATCAATGTCTTGGGAGTTGGGGTGTTATCAAATGTGGTATCAGAGCCTAGGCATTAGTTGTTGGGCAAGAATTAGAAATTCAAGCCTAGATATTAGTTGTTGAGCTAGAATTAGAAAGTTTGATCTTATACCAATGGTGGTATCAGATTTAGAAAGCATTAACTCAACTAGGTTTGACTTGTCCTTTAAGTTGAGATTAGAATGCCTACCTTCTATTTTTTAAATTGAAAACTGTTTTGAAAAGTGTTTTCGAAAAGGAAAGATATGTTTTGAAATGTTTTGTTTGGATCCAAAGACTACAAGTTGAGCTGATAGTGGGTAAGCCTTGTCCTGAATAAAGCTAAACATTGAAAGGGAGGAAGGTTATCTCACCCGAGAAAGCGCGGTTGCTAAGCACACTTTGATCTTGCACCCCGATCTAGAGGTTGTCCCACCAGCTTGTACAAGTAATCAGAGTTGAAGAACACCCGTACTTTCTATAAAAGAAAATTAGAAGGTAAAAAATTAGGGCAAAAGAGTTTACTAGAAGTCGAAAAAGATGCCCAAGGTGGTATCTTGACTAGACAGAGGTTGTGAGTCAACCAGACTAAAAGCCTGGGTCAAGGGAAGAGACCTTAGGTAGAAACATGGGTGTAACCAAGGGTGGCTCAGTGGATCAAATGCATAAAACTCTAGGACGTAGGTTAAAAATTGAAAATGTGCGAGAACTGAATACTTGTTTGGTTAGGACACGAGATCGGAAAGATTCTATGACTCTAGTTTCTATGTAGTCTGGGAAGCATAGGAATTTGGGGGTATGGAGGAAACCTAGACTTTGAGAATGATGGAACATGTTTGGTGAATGATCAGTGACTTTGGAAGAACTTGTTTCCCTACGCTTGGCTGGTATGGGAAAGCAAGTATAGTGGGGCTTGAGAAACCTTAGTTGTCGAGACATTTGGAAAATTGATTGGGTTTAGCAATTTTCTGAGTGGAAGTCTAATTGGAAGGGCTGGAGCAGTATGTGACACTTGAACCTGGAAGCTTAGATGGAAACCTAGAATTTTGTTATGCTAGCGTGAACTTGCATAACTGTATGATTGTTTGAAAGGATGCCTTAGTCGTTTATATCTATGTCATATGAAACCAAATCTTGTACCCAAGAACAAAAGAACTTAGAGGCATAAATTGATAGGTTTCTGAACATATCGAGAACCTAGAAATATGAATCTAGAGCCATAATAGTACGAACGAAACGAAACCTTGAGGAAACAAATACTAAAAAGATTTTCAAAATTCAACCCAAACACTGACGTCGAGAAAATGAATTAGGTAGAGTTCATGAAGATCTTTTATGAAAAATTTTTTCCTGAAGCGATACTGAGGAAGTTACGGGAAGATTTTGTCTAGTTGAAGTAGAGGGACTTGATTGTAGCCGAGTATAAAAGGAAGTTCACTGAACTGGCCAAATCCTCGCTAGAACTGATAAGGGAAGAGAGAATAAAGGCCAATCATTTTGTACAGGGTCTCAAGATGGAGATCCAGAAGATAGTAAGGACTCTAGGCCTAAAGACGCACAGAGACATTTTAGAAAAGGCTCTAACACTAGAACAAGAGCTCAACCTAGAACAAAGGTTGAAGGAAAAGAACAAGAGGCACAGGAATGAAAAAGATCAAGGGGCTCAGAAGAAAAGCAAGAGTGGTGAGAAAACACCATAGAAACAGGGGCAAACCAGAGACGAGTCTAAGGAATAGGCTAGGAAACAAGGATTGTGCTATGTGTGCAGACAAAAGGGTCAACTTGCCAAGAATTGCCTGACTACACTTGCTAAGGCTCCTCAGCAACAATTGCTACAAGGAGGTCAGAACTATCGTCCTTAGGGGAGGCAATAGCAGCAGAATGCCAATCAAGGGCATAACCAAGGTCGTGGGTAGAACTAGGCCAGAATGTTCGCTGTTGAGGCCCAGGAAGACTAGGTCCCTACAGTGAAAGGTACATTTTTATTGTTTAATGTTGTTGTGAAACTATTACTTAACACAGGTGCCTCTAAGTCTTTTATCTTCGAAGAACTAGCTGATAGGTTACAAGTTGTGACAAAAACACTGCTCATAACTTTGAATGTGTCCACACCAATAAGGACCACTGTTACTTCAAAAAGAACGTGTAGTTATGACCTAAGATTTGAGGATAAATTCTCAACAGTTCATTTATGTACTTTACCTTTTTATAGCTATGATGTAATCTTGGGGGTAGATTGGTTAGATCAGTACCAAGCCCAGATAGATGTTCCTAAGAGACGATAACCATAACCCTACCCTCAGGGGAGATCTATAAAATCAACAGAGATATGCAGAGACTACTGAGAAATCCAACTGTAGCCATGTTGAACTGCTTAAGGCAGAAGAATGAGTTCGATGAACTCTCTAAAGAATAACCTATTGAACTAAAGAGAATCCAAGACCTAGCAGTGGTTAGTGAGTACAAGGATGTGTTCCCAGATGACTTGCCCAGTTTACCACCAGCTAGAGAGTTAGAGTTTAAGATTGAACTTCACCCTAGAACCAACCCTATAGCCATACCTCCTTGTAGAATAGCTCTAGTAGAATTAATTGAGTTGAAGTCTCAACTAGACAAGCTCAGGGAGAAAGGATTCATCAGGCCAAGTGAATCAACCTAGGGAGCTCCTGTACTATTTATAACGAAGAAAGATGGTTCCATGAGATTGTGTGTCGATTACCGGAAGCTAAACCAAGCAACGACGAAGAATAAGTACCCCCTACCAAGGATTGATGACCTGTTTGATCAATTGAAAGGAGCTACTCATTTCTTGAAGATTGATTTTAGGTTGGGTTATCATCAGTTGAGAATAAAGGGGTTCGACATGTACAAGATAGCTTTCAGAACAAGATATGGAGACTTTGAGTTCATCGTGATGCCCTTTGGTTTGACCAATGCCCTAGCAGCATTCATGGATTTAATGAACTGAGTGTTTAGACAATACCTTGACCAATTTGTGGTGGTATTCATGGACAACATCCTGATTTATTCTAAGACAGAAGCAGAACACTTAGAACACGTGCGAATAGTGTTGGAGACCCTCAGAAGGCACCAATTATATGCCAAGTTCAGCAAGTGTGAATTCTAGATGAAGATGATCAAATTCCTTAGCCACGTAGTATCAGCGGAAGGCATTTCTGTAAACCCAGAGAAGGTGCAAGCTGTTATGGACTAGAAACAACCAAAGACAGTTATAAAGATCAAGAGTTTCTTAGGCCTGGCTAGATACTACAGAAGGTTCATCCAAGATCAGGAGTTGCTTATGCCTTGTGACAACTGAAAGTCCATGAGAAGAATTACCCTACGCATGACCTAAAGTTAGCAACCATCGTATTTGCCCTAAAATTTTGGAGACACTACCTTTATGGTGAGAAATTCAATCTATTTTTAGATCATAAGAACTTGATGTACATCTACACCTAGAAAGAGTTGAACTTCAGGCAATAGAGATGGATGAAGTTCTTGAAAGACTATGATTTTCAACTATATTACCATCCGGGGAAGGCCAATGTGGTCACCGATTCCTTAAGTAGAAAGTTTAACAAACAGGAGGAAGAAAAGGGCCAGATGTACCAGTTGATTAAAGATTTTTGGTTGGGTGTAGCCTTGAATGAAAAATGAACCTATCTCTATAGCATGTCTTGCCAATCAAATCTTCTGCACCAAATCAAGGATGAGCAAAGTCAAGGCAAATGGCTTACTAGTCTGATAGAAGGAGTTATACAGGATAAGTATACTGACTTCAAGTTAGATGCTAAGAATACCCTAAGATTTGGCGAGAGGATCTATGTGCTCCAAAATAAACAAAATAAATAGACCATACTGGATGAGGCTCATCAAACCAAGTACACGAGGCATCCAAGTAGAGATAAGATGTACTAAAACCTCAGAAAGACTTACTGGTGGAGATAAATGAAGAGAGATGGCTAAGCATGTTGCCAAGTGCTTAACTTGTCAACAAGTAAAAGCAAAACACCGGTAACCCTCTAGAATGTTACAACCACTCCCTATCCTTGAATGGAAGTGGGATAAAATTGCCATAGAGTTTGTTAGTGGTTTACCTAGGAACTAGAAAGGAGAAGATACTGTATGGGTGATTGTGGATCATCTCAATAAAGTGGCTCATTTCCTACTAATCAGATCCACAAACCAAGTTAGTAAGTTGGGATAACTTTACATGAAAGAGATAGTTAGACTTCATGGTGTATCCAAAATAATAGTATCTGACTAGGACTCTTGATTCACTTCACAGTTCTAGAAGAGTCTACAAAAAGAGTTGGGCACTAAACTCACCATAAATACTACTTTTCACCCTCAGATAGATGGATGGTTTGAGAGAGTTATATGGATGGTTTGAGAGAGTTATATAGACGTTAGAAGACATGTTGAGGTCTTGTGTTCTAGACTTTAAAGGAAATTGGAGCAAGTATTGCACTTAGCTAAGTTTGCCTATAATAACACTTATCAGGTAAGTTTTAAGATAGCTCCATATGAGGCGCTTTATGGAAGGCCCTGTAGATCACTAGCCTGTTGGGCTGAACTTGAAGATAATGTGCTTTATGGACTAGACTTGGTGGAAGAAATGAACAACCAAGTCAAACTATACAAAAGAGGTTGGCTATAGCTCAGAGTCGTCAGAAGAGCTATGTTGACAAGAAAAGGAGACCCTTAGAGTTCTGAGTGGGTGACAAAGTATTTATGAGCTTAAGTCCTCAGAAGGATATCAAGAGGTTTGGATATAAAAGGAAGCTATCATCCAGATTCATCGGTTCATTTGAGATACTCAAAAGAATCGGATAATGCGCCCACGAATTAGATCTACCAAATCAAATGGCATTAGCTCACAATGTCTTTCACGTGTCATTGCTAAGAAGGTATGAACCAGATCCCTCCCACATTATCCACTAGGAGGAAGTGAACATCCAAGATGATGCCACGTACGAGGAAGTAGTAATTAGAATCCTTGATCACAAGGTACAAACCCTGATAACAAAGGATATCACATTAGTTAAGGTACTGTGGAAACATCATGCAGTGGAAGAAACTACTTGGGAGTTGGAAAGCAAAATAAAGACCAAATACCCACACCTATTCCCTAGGAATCCCTGAATATGTATAAATTTTGAGGACGAAATTTTTCTAAGGAGGGTAGGCTGTAATACCCTGAAAAAATTGTACAGAGTGAAATGAAATGATAAATGAAACCAAATTCATTTTAGGGATCAATTAGCAAGTTTAATTGCTCAAAAACCTCTAAGGGGAATGAGAAATAAGAAAAAGCAACGAAATGAAATGGAATGAGCACCTCACATGATCTGGGCATCCGAGATTCATTTCATTTGTCCAATGAAGGGTTCATTTGCCTAATATGGTTTAGCGGATGAGATTTCTTAAACTCCTATTTTACTAGTTTGGATTAATAACATGTTCTTGCATATTTTAATATCAATTTATCATGCATACTTTCAGATTTCAACTCATTATTCAAGATTTAAAATTCAATTTTCGTATATATGCATGTTCAAGCATTCATGTGACACATGTTATGTGATGTTTCCATGCTTTTAAATGTTTATATGCTGAATTTTATTTCTTTTATGTGTGATTCATGAATATGAGACTTAAATGTGAGAACTTGAAATTTAATAACCACATACTGTCATAGTGATCCAAAGGGATACTATGAGTGTTCTTTACATAGTGTATTTGGGTCTTATTACTGTGTGTAGATGAGTGTAGCCCAAAATACTTGGAATATGGACATGAGATCCTAGTCCCAATGGAATATGACAAGATGAATTGTCTTTCCACCCAAAAGTGGGATATTTTGATAAGAACATCAAGAGATTGGACCCCCTTTCAGTCTGAATTACAACAGTAACAACAAATTGTTTGAATCACTTAATGTATGCAAGTGTTTAAAATTGGATGTGTTATTGATTTGAATTAGTGACTTAGTTGTTTTTAAGAATGATCCACTGGGCTAGATGTTCACCCTTCCTTTCTTATCTTTTCAAGAAATTGAACACATGCTGAAGCATGCTTGAAATTTAGAATGCTTAGTTTTAGAAAGTTTCCATTTTATTTCTAATGTAAGGGCATGTAGCCCAAGTTTTAAATTATTTCTGCTGTAATAGTTTTCTTTTTGATTTAAATTGTAGTTATGTACTCTCTTTAATTGAATTGAATAAAAAATTAGAAAGTTTTCTTTTATCTCTTGTGCAATTACCTTGGTATATGTTATTTAAATAAATAAGGCTTAGGATAATTGAAATAGAAAGATAGGTTGTGTACTTGAAATTGTTATAGGACCACGACCCACCTTGTGATTAGCTAATTAATCAATGTCTCGGAGGTTGGCGTGTTACATTGAAGGTTATGTACTTCCTGAGTTATTATGTTTCAAATCAATAACATTGATCTATTCTTATCGATGATTTTACATGAGTTTTATGTAATCTCTATGAGTTAAGTACTTAGGAAGTCCCGTGGAATTTGGGACATAGAAAATGATAGAAATAATGTGACACGCCCGCCTCTTGCATGGCCCAAGGAAAAAGAAATATCTAACATGCATGCACATGTGTGTCGAATTATCATCGGTTCAACCGAACATGATTTGGGGTCAAAAAAGGGAAGGCAAGGTGTTACGAAGGTTGTATCAGTTGGGAAAGATGTTTAGTCTGGTACCAAAGGTGTTATCGGAGCCCTAAACATTAAATATACTGGGCGAGATGTTTATTCAGATGGTAAAAGTGGTGTCAAAGGTGAGTTAGAAGTGTAAGTTGTGCCCTACCTTGTATTTTTGAATTGAAATTATTTTTAAAATTGTAAGTTGTGCCCTACCTCCTAAGAAAAGGACCATAGGTAGAGACTTTAGTGTTGCCAAGGGTATCACAGTGGATCATGAATAAAACTTATAGGACATAGGTTAGAGGCTGAAAATGTGTGAAAAGGAAACACTTGTTTGATCAGAACACGAGATCGAGAGGATCCTGTATCTCTTGTTTTTGCTTGGTATAGGACGCGTAGGAATTTAGAGTATGGAGGAATCCTAGACTTAGAGATTGGCAAGTTATGTTTAGTGAATGATCGATAACTTTGGAGGAACTTGTTTCCCTATGCTTAGTTAGTATAGGGCGGTTGAGTATAGTGGGGATTGGGAGTCCTTAGTCACCGAAAAATTTGCGAAATTGTTTGGATGTTATGAGATCTTTGGGTGGAAGCCTGTATCGATATGCAAGAGTGGAATGAGATGCTTAAACTCAGAGGCATGGGTGGAAGCTTGGAATTTTGATATGCTAGCATAAAATTGTATGATTGAATGTTTGTTTGAATGCATGCTATATCTATTCACTTGTTCTGTGATTATGAAGCTCAACCCCTGTACCCAACAACACTAGAGGACATTGAAATCCTCGAACAAAACTTAGAAGAATAAACTATTAGGTCATTGAACAAATTAAGAACTTAGAAACATGAATTTAGTGTCATGATAGTAGGAACAAGATAAAAACACAAGATGATCGATATAACAAAGGACATAGGAAAGATAGTTACCATGACAAGTCTAAAAGAACATTTTTGTGTCCTGAGGATAAGGAAAGATGGGTTTGTGTACACTTGAATTGAATTGAATTGAGATACATTATCAGATACTCAAATGACTTTTGACTTGTAGATAATGGCAAGGACCCAAGGAAACGAGACATGGGTTGAAAACACTCATGAATCTGGTCAAAGGGATTGGGGGGGTACGTGTGGCAGCAACGACTCCAGTTGGAGTAGTTCTATCACTGGAAATGTTGGCAGAAATCACTTGATGGGTTGTTGAGCAAGTTATGCCTCAGGCGCAGAATCTAGACAGCCACAACCCTAGGTCTAGGCTCATCAGGACCCATTACCGAATGACCCAATAACACCATGCCATATAGTCATAGAAGACAAAGAATAGAGGAACTTACTGATCGAGTTCCAAAAGTTGCGTCCAAGTACCATCGGGGGCAAAGTGGACCACATAGCAACTGATGTCTGGTTTTCTAAGATGAGGAAGCATCTGAATGCCTTAGAGGCATCTAGGCCCAGGCGAGTGGCCTTAGCAGTACACCAGCTCGTTGGACTTGTTTGCTACTGGTGGGAGATGATAATGAATGATCTAGAGACATATGTTTTAGCCATAACGTGGGACAATTCAACAAGTTGTTCTATGATAACTTCTTCTCCATAGCCACTACCAAACAACTTCAGTCTAAGTTTACGTGATTAACTTAGAGAACAATGACAGTGACTGAGTATGAAAGGAAATTCATTGAACTGTCAAGATTTGCACTAGAGTTGATGCATCGCTAAAGAACTATGAGTAGAAATCAGGAAACTAATCATGCCTTTGAGGCTTACTACATTCAAAGAAATAGTAGTTAAGACTTAATTGATTAAGAAGGACATCAACTTTGAACAATCCCTAAAGAACAAAAACAAAAGGCTACAAGGCGATCTAAAGGTAAAAAACAAAAATAAGAAGTTGAACACGTAGATCACTTAAAGATCGTTTTGGAGACACCTAGAAAAAACCAATTATATGTAAAGTTTAGTAAGTGCAAGTTCTAAATGAAAATGGTCAAGTTGCTTGGCCATGTTGTTTTAGCATAAGGCATCTCTGTAGGTGCCAATAAGGTGGAGGTTGTCACAGATTGTATGTAACCCAAGACTGTGATAGAGATCAGAAGTTTCTTGGGCTTAGCTGAATATTATAGGAGATTCATCCAAGACTTCTTAAAGTTAGCCAAACCCAATACCAAATTGACCGAAAAGGGAGTCAAGTTAAATTGAGATGAGAAATGTGAAAAAATCATTTCAAGAATTGAAGAAGAGATTGACTTTAGCCCCCGTATTAGTCACTCCTACCCATGGTGTTGGATATGTTCTGTATACTGATGCTTCGCAAAATGTATTGGGTGTAGATTGATAAAGGAAGGGAAGGTTGTAGTGTATGCCTCGTGACAACTAAAGATTCATGAACAAAATTACCCAATACATGACCTAGAGCTGGAGGCTATCGTGTTCGCCTTGAAGATTTGGAGACATTACCTTTATGGTGAAAATTTTAATCTATTTTTCGGATCACAAGAGTCTGAAATATCACCCAGAAGGAGTTAAATCTTAAGCAACGGAGATGGATGAAATTTTTTTAAAGATTATGATTTCTAACTATGTTACCATCTAAGGAAGGCCAACATAGTGGCAGATGCCTTGAGTAGGAAATTTAACAAACAAGATGAGGAAAAAGGTCAAATGTACCAACTAATTGAGGATTTCACCCTAGGTGTGACATTAGATGAAAAGTAGCCGTACCTTTGCAATATGACTTGCTAGCCGGATCTTTTACATCATATTAGAGATGAACAAAAGCAAGATAAATGGATCATTGATCTAATCGAAGGAGTTGAATAGGACAAACATATGAACTTCAAGATAGATGTTGAGAATACACTAAGACTTGGAGATTGAATTTGTGTCCCTCGAGGAGGATAGAACATAAAGACCATATTGGACAAAGCACGTCAGACCAAATATACAATGCATCCAGGTGGTGACAAGATGTACCAGAACCTTCGAAAGACATACTGGTGGGGAGGAATGAAAAGAGATATAGCTAAATATGTCTCTAAGTATCTAACCTGTCCACAAGTAAAGGCATAACATAGAAAGCCCACTAGATTGTTACAACCACTCTCAATCCCAGAATGGAAGTGGGTAACATTTCCATAGACTCTGTCAAGGGTTACCTAGGAACCAGAAGGGAGAAGATGCTATGTGGGTGAATGTGGATCGTCTTACTAAGGTGGCACATTTCTTGCCCATTAGATCCATAGATTAAGTTAGTAAGTTGGGAGAACTCTATGTAAAGGAGATAGTATGACTTCATGATGTGCTTAAGACCATAATGTCAGATGGAAACTCTCGATTCACATCACAGTTCTGGGAAAGTCTATAAAAGGAGTTGGGCACCAAACTCACCATGAGCACAACTTTCCATCCACAAATAGATGGACAGTCTAAAAGAGTCATTCAGATACTAGAGAATATGTTGAGATCTTGTATCTTTGATTTTAAGGGTAACTGAAGCAAGTATCTACACTTGGTGCAGTTCGCTTATAACAACAGTTATCAAACAAGCATAAAGATGGATCCTTATGAAGCTCTTTATGGAAGACCTTGCAGATCACTAACCTGTTGGGCCGACTTTGAGGACAATTTGCTTACAAGGCCATACCTAGTAGAGGAGATGAATAATTAGGTCAAACATATCCAAAAGAGTTTAGCCACAACACAAAGTTGGCAGAAGAGTTATGCAGATAAGAGGAGAAGACCACTGGAGTTTTAGATGGGTGATAAAGTATTTTCGAGAATTAGCCCTCAAAAAGAGATCAAACGGTTTGGGCATAAAGAGAAGCTATCACCCAAATTCATTGGTCCATTCGAAATATTGAGAAGGGTTGGCAAGTGTGCCCACGAGTTGGACTTGCCAAACAGAATGTCCTTAGTTGACAGCGTGTTCCATATGTCGATGTTGAGAAAGGATGAACCGAATCCCTCTCACATTATCCAAAGGGCGGAGGTCGATATCCACGATGATGCTAAGTATGAAGAACCAGCGGTCAAAATCCTAGATCGCAAGATATAAAGCCAAACAACGAAGGACATCTCTTAGTCAAGGTTCTCTGGAGGCATCATGGAGTGGAAGAAGCAACTTGGGAGCTAGAAAGTGAAATAAGAAGTAAATACCCATACCTCTTCAACAAAAAGACACGATCGGACAACATCGGAACAAGTAAATATAAATTTCGAGGATGAAATTTATATTAAGCGGGGTAGGTTGTAATACCCCAAAATCTTATACAAAAATTTAATAAACAAATTGAATAAAATAATTTGAATAATGAAAACTATGGAAATCCATGAAATAATGGTGCAAAAGACGTACAATTCGATGTATGAAAGGGTCGGCAAACAATAATGAAACACGAAACAATACACAGGGACTTTCCCCTGGTTACTACTGTAATGAAAGACTGCCAAGGTAGTGATGCAATTGCCTAGAAAATTGAATTGAAAACACAGTGTTTGGTTATCGCAGTAATGAATTTCCCTATAGCGATAATACACATAAAACATGCGCAAAAACATTATGTGAAGTTTCTAAAATGACTTTGAGAAGCTTCCAATGCGTAGGCAACTTCTAAAAACACGACTTGCTAATATGTGCGTGGGAAACAAGTAAAGAGATTTAGAAAGGTTTTTACGATGAAAACAACTCAAACTTCCCAGAATTTGTTATTGAGAACTCTATATAAACCCTACCCAAACACACGATTCTCATCACTCAAGCAAGCACTAGTTTTCTCTTTGCTTGCTCTCTCAGCTCTCTCCTTAATACCCTTTTCGTTCCCTAGCAGTTTCACATAGCAACAATAGTGATAGGAAGAAGAAAACCTAGAAAGTTGCTTCATAGCAAGAGTTCAAGCCATAGAACCAATTTTCAAATGTTCTTCGAGCAACCGGAGGATTCGACGAATCACAGAAGGTATAATGACCTTGTCTCAGTCCCAAAATATATGTTTCATGGTCTAGAAGTCGATGTGGTAGGATGCCAAGATCATTAGAGCATAGGGGATGACAGACACATACCTAGAAAACTAGTTTTCCTACTAGTTATTGTGGTAGTGATCAATGCTACTGTAGTAATGCCATTGTTTTCCTATGTTTTCTGGAAATTTTCACCCTGACTACCACGGTAGTGTAATTGATTACTGCGATAGTGTGTCTGTGTTTCACCAATAACCACTGGTTACTGCGGTAGCCTACCGTGGTAGTGCATCTACACTGTCCAATTTTCACTTTTTTTGTTTTGATTACTAGGGTAATCCTTTTCCTACCGTAGTACACAGACCCAAGACCATACATAGGCTTATCTAGGGTGATATTCTTGCATATTAGATGCTATATAGGGTGAGGAACCATTAGAACATGATTCAAAAGCATTTGAAACACATGAATAACATGTTGAATCTTAGTCTTCAAGGTTGAAAACTCAAGAAAGCTTGGAATACAAGTAGAAGGACTAGAAGAAACTAGAGTATAGAGGCAGAGATGATTTTTGGGTTTTAATTTATTAGTTTGACAAGCTTGCGCATGTGTTTATGCTTTGAATATACATGCTCTATTTGACTTGACTGTATATGCTATGTATAGAATATACATGCTTTGGACTACATAACTAATGTTGCATGATATGTGATGATATGATATATGCTATGACATGCCTATGAAATTTATGATATGATCTATGCCATGATTTGCCTATGAGGTTTACCATGCCATATGTTTAATTTCTGTTTTAAATACATGATGGTTTGGTTTACAATCGATGAAAGATTAATAAAAAATTGAAACACGTATCGATGTAGTATTCCACGAAGAATTACTATGGGTGTTTTCAAGAATGGAACAATGGGGTTGTCCCTAGTTCCCAAAATGGAACAATGGGTAGGATCTTAGTTCTCGAATAATAGGTGAGACCTTAGATCCATTGGAAATTGGCATAAGGATTACTCTTTCCTCTATTTGATGTGAATGTGTGGAAAAAGAACATTGAGGTCAACCCTTTCGGTCTTAACATCAACTATTGAATAATGAATTGTTTGAATCATCTAATTATTAAAAGTGCTTGGCACGTATGTCTTATTTATTGAAATAATGACTTAAGTATTTGGGATAATCCACTGGGCTTTTGATGTAATAACCTGAAGCTTTATAACGCATACACGTCGAAAACAAAATCTTAAAATATAATATAGTAAAAAAAAGAATAATGTTTTAAATAAATGTGTAGAAATTAATTAAATTAAAAATTTTATTAACTAAATTAAATTAATTAATTAATGTAATTTATATATCTATATGTATTTATATAATTAAATTAATTAAATTATATATATATATATATAATTTGGATGATTAAAGTGGTTATTATTTATGGACTAATGAGTAACTTCATTTAGACAAATGAAATGAATGGAATTTAATAGCTAAAAGTTGAGTAGCAAAATCACATATAATATGTATATAAGCATTAACATATACATATGAGTGGCTCGTGAAATTGAATTTAGAATATTGATCATTAGCATGTTTTATATAATATACATGCGGGGCGGTGGAATTTGGCTTAAAAATGCATGGTGTGAGTTGAATAAGTGGCACGTGATGATGGTTGCTTCTCTCATTTCATCTGCATTTCCATATTTGCAAACAAGAAACGTCTGGAGAAACACACAAACAGAACAAAGAAAGAAAGGGAAAAAAGAAGGAAAAGTCTGATTTTTCGTCGGATTTGACGTATCAGTAAGTGATTTTCTCTAATTCTAGCTGCTAAAATGCTAATTTAGCCTTGTACTACAATCCTAGGGATGTAATTTTTACTGTAAATGGTGTTTTATACTCGTACCAAAAAATTGGATATTTTTTCACAGTGAGTAAAATTTATTACAAGTTATACCAAAACACTCCTGGTGATAAGTAGATCCTAAATATGTAGTTGGTTTGCATTTGTTTGTCCTATAAATTTTAAAATAAATACCCAAAGTTTAATAACCTTTGGATGGGCTTTTGATGGTGTTAAACTCCAATAAAGTTTTAATTGAAACCCATAGAAATGTAGAGAATGAAAATTTGCGTCCATCGATACTAAAGTCGCGAATTTTGGATATCAATTTGAATTTTGGTGAACAATTGACTAATAGGATTATTTAAAGAAACTTAGAAAATTAGAAAAATGACGATATAAAAGCTTATTTCTTTATGAGTAATTCACATGTACAATATGTAATTATTATATTTAAATTTATTATTGAAGATTATTTTTATAAATCATCTGGAGGGTTTTTAAACTAAGAATTGGAAGCGAAAAAGGAAATTAGTTCATTTTTATTTATTTTGAGCTACAATTAGTTAAAATAAAATTAATTAAATTTATTGAAGATGTGAATAAATCATGTATAAACTAATTCCTTTTTATTTTTGAAATTGAAGAGAATGCTTAATGGATAAATTGCATTGTTTGGAATCTTGAGAATAGGTTGAAATATTAAAAGACCTTTGAAATAAGAAATTGAGCTGTGAAACCGGAAATTGAAAAATTTTTGGAGCTTTAAGGGAAGGTTTGGTATCTAAAACCGTATTACTCTTGGAGATAATTTTATATTATGCTATCTATTTTAGAATGGATGTGAATGGAATGTGATATCGAAGTTCAGGGGGTTGTGGAGATTCAGAGAATAATATCATAATTTTTTAAACTCTTGACAGTGGATTAGTGTGATGAACGGACGCAAGGAAAATCCATAAACCTCAGGTAGGGAGGATTTCCTTGCTCATTTCTATTGTACAAACTTTGATTCGCTCATTTCTATTATATGAACTTTGATTCAGAACATTTGTTTGCTAGATTAGGATATTAGAGAAACGATAGGACTTCTATTGCTTTTGATTAGAATGAATGATTGAAATCCTAATGTCTGGTTATAGCTTTTTAGCATGATTTATCGAATGCATGTTTTATTTATTGCACTCATTTCACTATTTATTCTTGTTGGATTTATTTCATGATGGTGTGATGTGAATGAAAATGCTTGTGAAATTAAATGAACTTAACAGACTTTAAGAATTCCATGTACTGATGCGATGAATTGTCGCAGGCACACTGTAACCCTCCATACAACGTATCATGTGCACTCGTCTAGACATGTCGTAGATATTTCCACCTATCTAGTTGGATAGCTAGTTTGTTTTTGGAAGTGGTAATCACTGGATTGTGTTACCCTTTCTTAGACAGTAATCCTATAGTATAGTCTAGATTGTATACCTAGAGTATTCGCCTTTGGTATTGATAGCACTAATACTTGGAGAGGTTATATCATGATGGTAATGCTGGATTGCAATACCTGGAGAATCATGATAGTACATCTGGATTATCTACTGGGAGTTACTCATTTGGATTACAAGAAATATTGAGGGAGGATTCTCTTTCGGTCAGTAGGATTATAACAAGACAATTTAATGTTTGCAACGCTTAATGTATGTAAGTGCTTGTAATGCTTTGAATGTTGGTTTGTATAATATTAATGATGTGTAGGAAGGACCTACTAGGCTTTTAAGATCACTCCCATTTTGTTTTTTAGATACTCACAGGAGTATTCACTGTCAGGCACAAGGATTAGTGTCAGAGCCTCACTTAGAGGTTGTTACGGTTGTTTGCTTGTGTCTTATTTTGATGTAAATATTTAAATAGGATTTGTAACCATTTTGTAAGGTTTGATGTAGAACTCTCCAGATCTAAATATACTTGTATTTATTTTGTATAAATGAATCAGATAATAGTTAATTAAATGTTTTCTAACTTTGACTGCTGCATTAGTATGATGTTTTGAAATCTTTCTATTTTCATGAATAAAAATCGGTGATAATGGTTAGATTATGGACATTCCATGCATTAATGTTGGTCTGCATTGCATATAGATTATGTAAAATTTTGAAAGAAAGAGATATAGGAAATTGAAAGTTGGCAATTCGATTTCAGGAAAGGATGACTCAAAGA
Organism: Tinospora cordifolia; assembly: GCA_030144865.1. Taxonomy (NCBI): domain Eukaryota; kingdom Viridiplantae; phylum Streptophyta; class Magnoliopsida; order Ranunculales; family Menispermaceae; genus Tinospora; species Tinospora cordifolia. The sequence goes on along the minus strand of JAJIYU010000050.1, from coordinate 19,840 downwards.
TCATGTACTGAGAAATCTAAACTTGAAATCGGGGTGTCACATTTGAGCTCACTCCTTTTTTTAACATTTCAGGAAACACAAGACCGAGGCTATGTGGACTATGTTGCTTTCTAATTTTTTTTTAATGTTTAAGTCAGGCATGCTAGCCCTAGTTTCTTACCTTTTGTTAAAGTTTTTAAGTTAAATCAGTGAAATGAACTTGAAGGTTATGTACCTCTCAATTTATTAAGTTTCAAATAAATAACACTGATTTATTCTTATAAATGGTTTCACATGAGTTTTATGTAATCTCTATGAGTTAAGTACTTAGGAAGTCTCAGGGAATTTGGGACACAGAAAATGATAGAAATAATGTGACACGTCCGTCTCTTGCACAACCCAAGGAAAAGAAATATCTAGCATGCATGCATATGACGTGAACATGTCAGATTACCATTGGTCAATCGAACACGATTTGGGCCCACGAGGGGAAGGCGAGGTGTTACAATTGATGCTGGTAGTTGATGAGAAACTTATTTAGGTCTATGTAAGACTAACAAATTATGCTTTATAATGGTTTATATTAGTATATGATGGTTTATGTTTGTTTTGTAAAAGCTTAAATAAGTTTATTGTTGACTATAGGCGTTATTGGATCCACAGGCCAACATAGACATTCGTAGACCATTATAAACAACCATAGATCATCATACCATCATAAACCACATTAGGCCATCATAGACAACGACGTTGGTATTTCACAGGCTTAAGTAAGTTCATTAACAACAACTGTAACACTCTATATTTAAATTTGACACGTAAATTAATATAAGTGAATGTAAAGGTGTATAAATGCATGTATTTGTACGGATTATATGTGTACATACGTATTACTTACACACATGTATTAAAAATATACGATACGAATATAAATTAATTTAAATTAAAGTAGTTATTAGAAAAAAAAAATTAATTAAATAAATAAATATATAAAAAGAAATGATGAAACATGTTAATATATATATATATAAAATAATTGGTGGGTATAAGAATAAAGAAATAGTGTAGTAGTATTTGTATAAAAGATAGGAGAAAAAAAAGAATAAATATTATATATATCTTTAAGTTTGACTAAGTGGGTACGTTGGTTTGGAAAAAAAAAAAACACAAAAAGGAATGTAACTTCGTTGGGTGGCTTGAGAAGTGTTGGACATGATCTTGTGGAATAGAGCGCTAGATATTAAAGTGAGGGGTGAAATACTATTGGTTAGTGCATATGTATAATAGTGGGCTCAATGTGGGAGAGCAATTGAAAATAAAAAAAAAAAAAAGAAAAGAAAAAAAACCAAAATTAACTCATTATATATTATATACACATGTGGGGTTCGGTTGCTTTAAGAATCATCCGACTCACCTCCTTTCTTCATCTTTTCTTTCATTTTCTATCTCCAAGGACGCAATAGAGAACTGAATAGAGAGGAAAGGAAGGAAAAAAAAACAGAACATCTATTTTTTCTTCAGATTTGATGTGTAGGTAAGCAGTTTTTTCTAATTCTAGTTATAAAAATGCTAAGTAAGCCTTATACTACAATCCTAGGGGTGTAATTTTTACTGCGGACGGTGTTTTATAGTTGTACCCAAAAATTAGGCATTTTTCCATAGTGAGTAGAACACAATAAAAATTATACCAAAACACTTATGGTGATCAGTAGATCTCAAATATGTGGTTAGTTTTTGTCCGTGTATCTTGTAGATTTTAAAATAAATACCCAAAGTTTTATAACCTTTGGATAGGTTTTTGGGTATGTTAAACCCAAATAAAACTTTGATTGAAACCTATAGAAATGTAGAGAATGAAAATACGTAGCCATCGACACCAAATTTGTGAATTTTGGATACTAAATGGATTTTTGGTGAATGATTGATCAATGAGATTATTTATGAAAATTTAGGAAATTAAAGAAAAATATGATTTGGAAGCTTATTTATTTTATTTTCTACTGTAAAAATATGGTATACAAGCAGAAAATTAATTTTAAAGGTTATTAAGAATATTCGAGCTAATGCGCAGCCATACGTGATGTCTAATGCACATATGTGATTAAATATAAAAAATAAATACATTAGAAATTCTTTATAAAAAATAAATTAATTGTGATTTGTGGATATGAATTGTTTCTATGATAAGTTGATTTCGGTGCATTGGAACCTAAATTTTTGGGAGTGAATATTGAAAATTGGTTGGACAGTAATTTTGGTGAGTGGTAATTATTTCTGGTATTATTGATCGATAATATTATGTCAAAACCTCTTACTTTTATTAAATAAAAACCAATGTTGATGGAAATACATATTATATATGAAATGATGGATTATATATTACTGGATTTTACAGTAAATTTGGGAGAGACTAGTTATTACAGCAAGAAGTGAAATACGTGCCCAATGGGTTAAGTTATTGGTAATCTGTGAGTATTTCTTTATCCTGGTTATTTATATGGCATTGTAGATATAAAATAGATTTGAATGTAAGCATGCTATTTGTATTGATATATTTGCATTTGTTTTGAAATTCATGAAATTTTATTTACACGGCAGTGTATTTTGGATTTGCAAGAGCATATCTAAAATGCAATGTCATTTCGATGGACTGAGCCATGGGGAATAATACTTCTTATATGATAATCCATGTAGGACTGAACCATGAGAAGTATCAGCCTTTCTCTATGTGATAATCCTCGAACTGATTGTGGAGTGGGTGATAATTGGAGGTACAGTCTACTATTGTTCAGGCCAGACAAGAAGTGAGACTGACTCTACTTCTGAAAGATGTGGATGTGCATGTGTTTATTAAATGATGCATTGAAAACAAATGATCACTATGTTAAATGCATGTATATATAGCTTAAATGTGCATAATGAATTTAAGTGTTTTATCTAATTTGATTTTCTGCATGATTAATTAAATGCATCTAAATGCCATAGATAAAGATTATTCACTGGGTATGTTGTTGCTCACTTAATTTCTTTAACATTTCAGTAACAGATAAGAAAGGGAAGAAACCAGCACAAGAAGGGTAGTCGACTCTTCAGTTACTGCTGTGTGCGTAGGTTTAATTATTTTGTGGGTTGTATTTTTGTATAATTATAATTATCACCGTATATGTAATATGTAACACCCCAACCCCCGCATTCATTGAGCATTGAACATAACCACCATTCTTTGACAGTGGACTTAACCATTTGGCGGGTCGGGCCGATATTACTTTACAAGTGACACACACTTGACTTTCTATTTTTCAATACCTCATGCCTTAGAATAGATTCAAGAATCAAATATCATTCAAAATAATCAAGGTAATTAAAAATAAAGAAAAATTCAACTTCTTTATTCATAAAAAGAAAGTACATAATTTTATAATGTAAACTATTACATTGTTGATCAAAAGAAATTCATAACCTCTAAAATAAAATAAAATTTCAGCGGAAGACTTATTCAAAATTGGACAACATGCCCTTACATTAAAAAGAAACTTTTAAAAATAGAAACTTGCTAAAATCCAAATTCCATGGTCTTCATAATTTAATTTCCTAAAAAAGAAGAGGAAGGGGTAAGCACAAAGCTCAGTGGATCTTTTTCAAAAAAACATTTTTCAAATTCAAACCAATAACACATTCATATTTCAAACACTTGCATACATTAGGCAATTCAAACAACATTTTTGTTTAAAGTTGAGATTTTCGACCAAAAGGGCTTTTAAACCCTTGATGTTCTTAACAAAGTACCTCCTTAGAGTGAAATATAGCTTTTCTTAGCCAATTTTATTGAACTTTTGGACTTCAAGGAAACTTACCCACCAACCAAGTACTTTGGTCTTAAAACCATATGAACTAATCATATGAAAAGAACATCCATAGCAACCCACAAGTTTACTATGATGGTACGTGGTTATTTTCACCATCATCTTTTGTTGATTCTTGAATCAAAATATGAAACTAAGATCAATAAAAATTCAGAATACAAGCATTATGAAAATCAAATCATGGAACAATCATAATCATGCATCATTCTTTGAAATAAAACCTAAGCATGATATTAAACATGACATGATCACTATGAATGCATAAATTCAAACAAGGATCGAATATGAAACTGAAATATGTTTTAGAATACTAGAACTGAAATTATTTTGATTTCAAAAGCCAAACAAACAATGAACATGCTAACAATTTGAATAAGAAAAAGGGGTGTTTAGAAACATCACTTCCACCTTAAAAATAAATCGCTTCTGCACACCTCTGAAATCCGGCAGAATTTCGTCACTTCAAGGCTTCCAAACACTCAAGAACTCTCAAGAACACTCAAGAATAGTTCAAGATCACTCAAGAACTGAGAGGATTGCCAAGAAGAAGGTTAGAGAGAGTCAAAAGGGACTAATATGCTCTTGATTTGGGATGAAAACAATGAGAGCACTAGGGGTCCTTTATATAGAGTTTACAATGGCATAGATTGGTAAGTTTTTGGTGCTCTCCTTGTAGGAAACTTGCCAATTATTCAAAATTTCGTGCCCCCCAAGCATAGGAAAATAGCAAGTGCATTTGAATAATTTTTTTGGAATTTAGAAACATTTTTTCAGATTTTTTTGGAATTTTTTTGGATTTTTATTCTAATTTTAAAGCTATTTATCTCGGTTTAATTGGAGAGTTAATCTGGACCGTTGATGATCCTTAATTGCATCAACGGCTCGCGATCATCTAGAAATCGTCTCGGCTTCGGGCCGTTGGATTTCCTCGATCGCAGCACAAGATCAGGGCGCCTCAGATCTCGTCCGTCAGATGAGCTTCGATTTTAGCATGACCGTTCGCGATTAACGAAACTAGCGTGGACCGTTGATCAACCTCAAGCACAGCACTGAATCGCGATCGATCGAAAATGTCTCAAATTCGGGTCATCAGATCGTCCTCGAGCGCAGCAACATTCACGATCAACCATTGCGGCTTTGATCTTCGCTGTCGGATGAACCTCAAGCGCAGCACCAGATGATCATCCTACCACGAGCACGAATCCTGGCCGTTGGATTTTCATCGATTGCAGTGTTTGGATCTCTGCTCGCGATCAATAAAAATGATCTCGACCGTTAGATCAGGCGGATTGATTCTGGGCCAATTGATTTTGATGATCCGGTGCTCCTGAGCGCTGGTTTTGGCTTTGATTTCATTCGTTGGATCGAACAGATCGATTTTGGACCGTTGGATGCAGTTTCTAATTACCAAAATTACTTTTTAAGGTTGCTATTATCCGAAAATTGCTAGTTATACACTTTCTAATTGATGTAAACATGGATTTTTGCACATATCCTTCCATTTTATTAATTTTCTAATATTTCCTCCTTTCTATTTCTTTAATATTGTATTTATTCTAATTTTTTTCTATTTTTTAAATATTTTCAACAATTAATAATTTATGTTTCTTTATATTATTTTTCATTTCTTCATTTCTATGTATTTATCTCATATTTTTATTTTCAGAGGTACGAATAATTATATAATTCACTCTACTTACTTTATATTGGATAATTAATCTCATAATTGCATAATTATAAATTTATTAATTAATATTTGATAATTCCACTAACCTTATATCGTTAGTTAGATTATCTTGATACTAAGGTTTCATTTGCCTCCAATATTTTTTTGAATTTTTTTCTAATGAATTTTATTTCATTAATAATTCTTTGTTGACAAAATTATGAGGTATTACATAATATCATTAGAGGGATTTGGATCTGTTTATACTAGTTAAGAGTGTGAAACTTTGTAAATTATGAACTATGGGTTATGATTGATGACAACATATGATTTACTATTATCTTCTATGAGCTGATGGATTGATAATGTGTTTATTAGGTGATGAATTTATTTGTGATAAGTTCAAATTTTAGGGGAGACTCTATCAAAATTTTTGTATGGATATTGAGTAGTATTGAGTGTAAGAGGCTGACATAGTATTATATACGTAGGTGTAGCGTATATGGTATTATGTGCCGGTCGTGACATCACTTTTACGAAGTGGGTTGCGACAATAACAAATATAAATACACTAACATATACCACAATAAACTATCATAAAGCATCATAGACCACCAACATATACTACTATGGACGATCATAAGCCATCATAAAACATCATTGAATATTACAAATCACTATTGACCATCATAGACCACTAAAGAACATTGGTAGGCTTTCATAAACTATAATGCGTTGGCTTTTTATAAGCTTAGGTAAGTTTGGGAACTATAGACATCAATAGGCCAATATAGACCTCCACAAACCAACATAAACCACAACGTGATGGTCTTTCGATCACTTACATATGGTGGCCTTCGATGGTCTGTAGTGGTATATGATGGTCAGTAATAGTCTATAATGGTTTATATTGGTCTATTAATCTAATGTTGTCAATAAACTCACTTAAGCCATTGAAAGACAAACACATTATAGTCTGTGATATCTATATAGGTTTATAATAGTCTATGAATGGTCTATAGTTGTTAATAAACTTACTTAAGCCTATGAAAGCTTAACACATTATGGTTTATAATGCTATATAATGGTATATTGTGGCTAGGTGGGTCTCATAAGCTTAATAAGTTTATTGACAAATGTAAACACCAGTAGAAAAATATAGGCCATTATATATAATAATGTGTACGCCTTTAATAGGCTTAAGTAAGTTCATAAAATAAACCATAATAGACCATTATAGATAATTATAGACTAACATAAATTTTTATAGACCATCATAAATCACCATACAACATCATAGACCATTGTAGACAATAATAAATGATCATAGACGACAATTTGTTCTCCTTTAATACATTTAAATAACTTCGTTAGCAACTATAAACATTCACAGACTAACATGGGCCATAATTAACCATCACAACCCGCTTTATACATAGTAGACCATCACATACCATCATGGACCATTATGAACCACTCCAAACCAACAATGTTTATCATAGACCATAATGTGTTAATTTTTTATAAGCTTAAAGAAGCTCATTACGAACTATAAACATTAATATACTAACTTAGACCATTATACACAAAAATAAACAACGATATAACATTATAGTCCAATATTGACCATTATAAATCATAAGGTGTTGGTCTTTCAAAGGATTAAGAAAGTTGGCATGTGATGGTCAATAATGATCTATTTTGTTTCACAACAGTCAATGGTAGTATATAGTGGTCTATTTATGTAATACACGGACCTCTAGTCACCTAATCACACTAGGGCTGAATTACAAAAATGTTCTTGGGTGCAATAAATGCTAGGAGAAAATTAACCATTAAGTAACAATCAGAGGGTCAACCAAAGGTTGAGCATGCTACGTCATAGCCACGTCTTAACTAATGATCATAATGTGCATTAGATGATATTAATCATGATGTAATAAATGTAATGTTAAATAAACCAAAAATTGGTTTTTATATCATGAACATAAACAAGACCATAATTAAATTTGACACATTGGTTGTTACATTAATACCAAATTAAAATAACTGGCCAATGAATCGAAAAAACGAATATTGGCCCCATGGCCGAATAGAACCAGGTCAACAAACTTCATTGGGGTTTAGTAGGTCACCCTGTTTAGTATGTACTTGAAAAAAATATATTGGAAGGAATGAGCTCAAAGGAGTCCAATGGATCAACCCAAATACATCTCAAGCATTATAATAATTAAAACAATGACATGTAAACACTTTCAAATATTAGGCATTTCAATCAATTGTTTCTTTATGGTTGTCATTAGGACCGAAAGGACTATCTTCGGTGTCTCCTTTTATCGGTTTAGGATATAGTCTAAGGACACCTCTTAAAGTAAACATTAACCTTCAAGGACACCTTCCTATAAAGACATCAACTATCGGGGACACTTTTGAAACAAGGGTTGGCCTGCGTGTAAACCCTAAACAAAACTATGTAGAAGCCATACACAAGAGTGGTATAATACCAACCCATGGCCCTAAACTCAAGCTATCTCAATCAAAGATTTATTGATGGTAATCAAATACAGATACACTATGCAGAGCCTACTCCTCTAGCGACAATACCCAAGGTGATTAAATATGGATACTTTTAATATCTTACACTTAAATTTTTTTAATTTTATAACTTAATACAATTTTTTTTTTGTATAATATGACACTTCCGATGTTACTACTACACTATTTGAGCATTATTGCCCCAATATTTAACTATAAACTTATCCAATATTATTTTTCATCAATAAAAATCATTATAAAGGTTTTTATTGATCATTATATGGTTAATTTATTTTTTAAAAAAATTTAAAAAATCATGTATAATTTTCATAATGTTTGAACTTAACACATATTATAAACACTTAACATTCTTATTTTAAGTGTACTAATTTTTTTTTATTAAAACTTGGTTATTTTATAATTATTTTTAATTTACTTTTCTATAAATGTATTTATGAATATTCTTTTTCTATATTATATATTCTATGCTATAAATGTGTATTGCAATGTTATAATTTGATTTTTAACTATTTTTTTTCAAGCTACATAAATCCTGAAATATCTTTAATTAAATTCAGTAATAATATTTTTATATTATTTTAATATTTCCACTATCTATTATACTTTTTTAATATAATATACTTTGCATATATAAAATTGTATTTTAAAAATAGACTTATGTATCTTTATACTATAACTTGATTTAAAATTTTTATTTTCTAGTAACTAGCTTTCTAGAATATATACATTTTATGTATGCAATAATAACAATTTACATTATTATAAGCATATAATCATATCACTATATAATTTTAACCATCTCAACTAATTTCGTGTTTAACAATATTCTTACATGATTTTTTCACCATGTTATAGAAATAATCTACTTTTGAAATTGTTTTATATAAAAACGTATTATGATGGTCTGTAGTAATCTATGATACTCTATGGTGGTATATAATTGTCTATAATCCTTTATAGTATTCTTTTTAAACTTTAAGTAAGTTCATTTTGACTACAAACATCAATACACAATTATAGACCATCATAAACCATTATAAACCACTATAGATTATCATAACCACTACAGGCCATCATAGACCATAATTTATTAGCCTCTTGATGGTTTAAGTAAGTTCATAAACAATTACAAGCATAAAAAACCACTATAGATAGTTATAATTAACTATAAACCCTCATAGACAGTCATAGACAATTAGAGACTATCATAGACCATTATAGAAGGTCACAAACCAACTTATTTAAGCTAAAGACAGACAAATATATTATGATCTATGATGGTCTGTAGTAGTATATGATAGTCTATCAGGGTCTATAAAGGTCTGTGATCGTCTATAATAGTATTTTTAAACTATAAGTAAGTTTATTTTCAACTACAAACCTCAATACAATCTCATAGACCATCACAGACAATTATAAACCACCATTGACTATTATAAACCACTACAGGCCATCACATATTATAATGTATTAGTTTCTCTTTAGTTTAAGGAAGTTCATAGGCAATTAAAGGCATCAAAAACAAGTATAGATAATTATAAATGACTATCATAAATGATTAGAGAAGGCCATAGACAAACTTACTTAAGCCAAAGAAAGACTAACATATTACAACCTATGATGGTCTTTAGTATTCTAAGATAGTTTACAGTGGTTTATAATGGTCTATGATCATCTACAATAATCGTGATTGACTCTAAGCCAAAGAATGACTCATAATAATGGTCTACAATAGTCCGTAATAGTCTATGAAAAACCTATGATGGTCTATAATGGTCAGTGATCATCTACAGTAGTCTTTTTTCTAAACTCTAAGTAGGTTCATTTTCGACTATAAACATCAATATAAAATCATAAACCATCATAGACTATAATAAACCATCACAAACTATCATAGACCACTGTAGACCATCATAGAGCAAAATGTATTGGTTTCTCTTTGGTTTACATAAGTTCATAGACAATTACATGCATAAAAAATCACTATAGATGATTATAAATGACTATAAACCCTCATAAACTATTATAGACAACTAAAAACCAATATAGAAAGTCATAAACCAACTTAATTAAGAAAAAGAAAGACTAGTATATAATGGTCTACGATGGTTTGTAGTAGTCTATAATAGTCTATGGTGGTCTATAATGATCTATGATCACTTATAGTAGTCTTTTTAAACTCTAAGTAAGATTATTTATGACTACAAATATCAATACACAATCACAAACCATTATAGACCATGATAGACTATCATTGACTATTATAGACCATAATTTATTAGTCTCTCTATGGTTTACTAAGTTCATAGAAAATTACAGGCATAAAAAATCACTATAGATAATTATAAATAACTATTAACCCTCATAGACCATTATAAACAATTAGAGATCATCGTAGACAATCATAGTAGGTCATAGACTAACTTACTTAGGCTAAAGAAAAAGTAACATATTATTGTCTATGATGGTCTGTAGTAGTCTTTGATAGTTTATGGTAGTTTATAATGGTTTTTGATCATCTATAGTAGTCTTTTAAATACTAAGTAAGTTCATTTCATTTACAAATATTAATACGCAATCATAGACCATCATAAACCATTATAAACCACCATAGACTACCATAGATCACTATAAATGATCATAGAGCATAATGTATTGGTCTCTCTTTGGTTTAAGTAAGTTCATAGATAATTAAATGCATGAAAAACCACTACAAATGATTATAAATGATTGTAAACCCTCACAGACCATTATAGACAACTAAAGACCATCATAGACCATTACAGAAGGCCATAGATCAACTTACTTAAGAAAAAGAAAGACTAACATATAATGGTTTATGATGGTCTATAGTAGTCTATGATAGTTTATGGTAGTCTATAATGGTCTATAATCGTCTATAGTAGTCCTTTTAAACTCTAAGTAAGTTTATTTTGAACTACAAACATCAATATGCAATCATATACCATCATTAACCATTATAGACCACCTAGACTACCATAGGCCCCTACACACCATCGTAGAGCATCATGTATTTGTCTCTCTTTGGTTTAAGTAAGTTCATATAAAATTACATGCATAGAAACCCATTATAGATGATTATAAATGACTGTAAACCTTCATAGACCAATACAAACAATTAGAGACCATCATAGAAGGTCATAGACCAACTTACTTTAGCCAAAAAAAGACTAACATATTATGGTCTATGATGGTTTGTTGTAGTGTATGATAGTCTATGGTGGTCTATAATGGTCTGTGATCGTCTATAGTATTCTTTTTAAACTCTAAGTAAGTTTATTTTCAATTACAAACATCAATAAATAATCATAGACCAACATAAACCACTATAGACCACTATAGACCTTCGTAGACTATAATGTATTTGCCTCTTTTTGGCTTAAGTAAGTTCATAGATAGTTACAAATATCAAAAACACATTATAGATAATAATAAATGACTATATGGTAAGTCATAGACCAACTTATTTAAGCCAAAGAAAGACTAACATATTATGGTTCGTGATAGTTTATAGTTGTTTATGATAGTCTATGGTGGCCTATAATGATTTGTGATTATCTATAATAGTCATTTTTAACTCTAAGTAAGTATATTTTTGACTACAAACATCAATACACAATCATAAACCATCATAGACTATCATAAACCACTACAGACCATCATAGAACGTAATGTATTGGTCTCTCTTTAGTTTAAATAAGTTCATCGACAATTACTTGCATAAAAAAAACACTGTAGATGATTATAAATGATGGTAAACCATCACAGACCATTACAGACAACTAAAACTATTATAGACCACTACAGAAGGTCATGGACCAACCTACTTAAGAAAAAGAAAGACTAACATATAATGGTCTATGATGGTCTGTAGCAATCGATGATAGTCTATGGTGGTGTATAATGGTCTATGATCATCTATAATAGTCTTTTTAAACTTTAAGCAAGTTCATTTATGACTACAAACATCAATACACAAACATAGGCCATCATAGACCGTTATAGACCACCGTAGACTATCATAGACCACTACAGACCATAATAGAGCATAATGTATTGATCTCTCTTTGGTTTAAGTAAGTTCATAGATAATTACAAACATCTAAAACCACTATAGATAATTATAAATTAATATGAACCCTCATAGACCATTAAAGATACGTAGAGACCATCATAAACCATTATAGTAGGTCATAGACCGACTTACTTAAGCCAAATAATAACTAGCACATCATGGTCTATGATGGTTTATAGTAGTCTATGATAGTCTATGGTGGTCAATAATGGTCTGTGATCGTCTATAATAGTCTTTTTTCTAACTCTAAGTAGGTTCATTTTCGACTATAAACAACAGTACATAATCATAGACCATTATAAACCACCAGACTATCATAGACCACTACAGACCATCATAGAGCATAATGTATTGGTCTCTCTTTGGTTTACGTAAGTTCATAGACAGTTACATGCATCAAAAGCCACTATAGATGATTATAAATGACTATAAACCCTCATAAGCCATTATAGACAACTAAAAACCAATATAGACCATTATAGAAAGTCATAGACCAACTTAATTAAGAAAGAAAAAGACTAACATATCATGTTCTATGATGGTTTGTAGTAGTCTATAATAGTCTATGGTGGTCTATAACGACGTATGATCATCTATAACAGTCTTTTTAAACTCTAAGTAAGATTATTTATGACTACAAACATCAATACACAATCACAGACCATCATAAACCATTATAGACCATGATAGACTATCATTGACCGCTATAGACCATAATTTATTAGTCTCTCTATGGTTTACTTAGTTCATAGAAAATTACAGGCATAAATAAATCACTATAGATAAATATAAATGACTATTAACCCTCATAAACCATTATAGAAAACTAGAGATCATTGTAGACAATTATAGCAGGTCATAGACCAACTTACTTAGGCCAAAGAAAAAGCAACATATTATTGTCTATGATGGTCCATAGTACTCTATGATAGTCTATGGTAGTTTATAATAGTCTTTGATCATATATAGTAGTCTTTTTAAATATGAGTAAGTTCATTTTGTATACAAACATTAATACACAATCATAGACTATTATAAACCACCATAGACTATCATAAACCACTGTAGACGATCATAGAGCATAATTTATTGGTCTCTCTTTGGTTTAAGTAAGTTCATAGATAATTAAATGCATCAAAAACCACCCTATAGATGATTATAAATGACTGTAAACCTTCATAGACCATTATAGACAACTAAAGACTATCAGACACCATTATAGAAGGCCATAGACCAACTTACTTGAGAAAAAAGAAAGACTAACATATAATGGTCTATGATGGTCTATAGTAGTCTATGATAGTTTATGGTAGTCTATAACTGTCTATGATCATCTATAGTAGTCCTTCTAAGCTCTAAGTAAGTTCTTTTTCAACTACAAACATCAATATGTAATCATAGACCATCATTGACCATTATATTCCACCAAGACTATCATAGACCCCTACAGACCACCGTAGAGCATTATGTATTGGTTTCTCTTTGGTTTAAGTAAGTTCATAGACAATTACAAGCATAGAAAACCACTATAGATGATTATAAATGACTATAAACCCTCATAGACCAATACAAACAATTAGAGACCATCGTAGAAGGTCATCGACAAACTTACTTTAGCCAAAGAAAGACAAACATATTACGATTTATGCAGGTTTGTTGTAGTCTATGATAGTCTATGGTAGTCTATAATGGTCTGTGATCATCTATAACAGTATTTTTAAACTTTAAATAAGTTTATTTTCAACGACAAACATCAATAAACAATCATCGACCAACATAGATCATTATAGACTACTATAGACTATCATAGAACATTATAAACCTTTGTAGACTATAATGTATTTGCCTCTTTTTGGCTTAAGTAAGTTCATAGAAAGTTACAAACATCAAAAAAACATTATAGATAATTATAAATAACTATATGGTAGATCACAGACCAACTTATTTAAGCCAAAGAAAGACTAACATATTATGGTTTATGATGGTTTATAGTTGTTTATGATAGTCTATGGTGGTCAACAATGGTCTATGATCATTTATAATAGTCATTTTTAACTCGAAATAAGTTCGTTTTCGACTACAAACATCAATACACAACCATAGACCACTACAGACCATCATACAACATAATATATTGGTCACTCTTTGGTTTAAGTAGTTTATAGATAATTACATTCATAAAAAACCTATATAGATGATTATAAATGATGGTAAACCATCATATACCATTATAGACAACTAAAACTATCATAGACCACTACAGAAGGTCATGGACCAACTTACTTAAGAAAAAGAAAGACTAACATGTAATGATCTACGATGGTCTGTAGTAGTCTATGATGGTCTATGGTGGTGTATAATGGTCTATGATCGTCTATAATAGTCTTTTTAAACTCTAAGGAAGTTCATTTATGACTACAAACATCAATACACAATCATAGGCCATCATAGACCGTTATAGACCACCATAGACTATCATAAACCACTACAAACCATAATAGAGCATAATGTATTGATTTATCTTTGGTTTAAGTAAGTCACTATAGATAATTATAAATTATTGTGAACCCTCATAGACCATTAAAGATATGTAGAGACCATCGTAGACCAATGTTGTAGGTCATAAAGCAATTTACTTAAGCAAAATAATAACTAACACCTCATGGTCTATGATGATTTATAGTAGTTTATGATAGTCTATGGTGGTCTATAATGGTTAGTAGTCTTTTTTTTAAACTCTAAGTAGGTTCATTTTCGACTATAAACATCAATACACAATCATAGACCATTATAAACCACCATAGACTATCATAGACCACTACAAACCATCATAGAGCATAATGTATTGGTCTCTCTTTGGTTTACGTAAGTTCATAGACAATTACATGCATCAAAAACCACTATGATGGTCTTTAGTAGTCTATGATAGTCTATGGTGGCTTGTTATAATGGTCTATGATCATCTGTAGTAGTTTTTTTAAACTCTAAGTAAGTTTATTTACGACTGCAAACATCAATACACAATTATAGACCATCATAGACAATTATAGACCATGATAGACTATCATTTACCATTGTAGACCATAATGTATTAGTCTTTTAATGGTTTACTAAGTTCATAGAAAATCACAAGCATAACAAACCATTATAAATATTTATAAATGACTATTAACCTTCATAGACCATTATAGATAGCTAGAGATCATCATAGACAATTATAGTAGGTCATAGACCAACTTACTTAGACTAAAGAAAAAGTAACATATAATGATTTGTGATGGTCTGTGGTAGTCTATGATAGTCTATGGTAGTCTATAATGGTCCTGATCGTCTATAACAGTCTCTTTCAACTCTAAGTAGGTTCATTTTCGACTACAATTATAAATACATAATCATAGACCATTATAAACCACCATAGACTATTATAGACCACTGCAAACCACCATAGAGTGTAATGTATTGATCTCTCTTTGGTTTAAGCAAGTTCATAGATCATTAAATGCATAAAAAACCACTACAAATGATTATAAATGACTGTAAACCCTCAAATACCATTATATACAACTAAAAACCATGGAAGACCATTATAGAATGTCATAGACCAACTTACTAAAGAAAAAGAAATACTAACATATAATTGTCTATGATGGTGCGTAGTAGTCTATGATAGTTTATGGTGATCTATAAAGGTCTATGATCATCGATAGTAGTCTTTTTAAACTCTAAACAAGTTCATTTTCAATTATAAACATCAATATACAATCATGAACCATCATAAATCATTATAAACCACCATAGACTATCATAGACCCTTACAGAACATCATAGAGCATAATTTATTTGTCTCTCTTTGATTTAAGTAAGTTTAAAGACAATTACAGGCATAAAAAACAACTATAGATGATTACAAATGACTATAAACCATTATAAACCAATACAGACAACTAGAGACCATTATAGACTATTATAGAAGCTCATAGACCAACTTCCTTAAGCGAAAGAAGAACTAACAGATTATGGTCTATAATGGTCTGTAGTATCCGATGATAGTCTATGGGGGTTGATAATGGTCTTGATCATCTATAATAGTCTTTTGAGACTCTAAGTAAGTTTATTTTCGTCTGTAAACATCAATGCATAGTCATAGACCATCTTAGACCATTTTAGGCAACCGTAGATAATCATGGACCACTATAGACCATCCTAGACCATAATGTATTAGTCTCTCTTTGGTTTAAGTAAGTTCATAGACAATTACAAGCATCAAAATTCACTATAGATAATTATATCCCTCATAAACCACTATAAACAAATAGAGACCATCGTAGACAATTATAGTAGGTCATAGACCAACTTATTTAAGCTAAAAAAATATTAACATATTATGGTCTAAAGTAGTTTATGATAGTCTATGCTAGTTTATAATGGTCTATGATCGCCTATATTAGTCCTTTTTGACCTATGTAAATTCATTTTCAACTACAAACATCAATATACAATCATAGACCACCATAGACTATCATAAACCACTATAGACCTTCATAGACCATAATGGATTAGTCTCTCTTTGGTTTAACTAAATGGATTACAAGCATCAAAAACCACTATAGATAATTATAAATGACTATAATCCCTAATAGACCATTATAGACAGCTAGAGATCGTCATCGACCATTATAGTAGGTCAGAGACCAACTTACTTATGCCAAAGAAAGACTAACATATTATGATTTGTAATATTCTGTAGTAGTCTATGATAGTCTATGATGGTCTATAATAGTTTGTGATCATCCATAGTAGTTTTTTTTTAACTCTAAGTAGGTTCATTTTCGACTACAAACATCAATACGTGATCATAGACCATTATAAAGCAACATAGACTATCATAGACTACTACAGACCATTATGGAGCATAAAGTCTTGGCCTCTCTTTGGTTTAAGTAATTTCATAGATGATTACATGCATAAAAAACCACCATGAAAATTATGAATGACTATAAACCCTCATAGATCATTATAGACCATTATAGAAGGTTATAGAACAACTTACTTTAGAAAAAGAAAGACTAACATATAATGGTCTATGATGGTTTGTAGTAGTCTATGATAGTCTATGATGGTCTATGATCATCTGTAATAATCTTTTTAAACTCTAAGTAAGTTCATTTATGACTACAAACATCAATGCACAATCATAGACCATGATAAACTATTATAAACCACGATAGACTATCATTGACCACTACATATAGACCATAATGTATTATTCTCTCTATGGTTTACTAAGTTCATAGACAATTACATGCATCAAAAACCACTCTACATAATTATAATGACTATTATCCCTGATAGACCATTATAGACAACTAGAGATAGACAATTATAGTAGGAAATCGACCAACTTACTGAAGCCAAAGGAAAAGTAACATATTATCGTCTATGATGGTCTGTAGTAGTCTATAATAGTCTATGGTAGTCTATAATGGTCTCTAATCATCTATAGAAGTCTTTTTAAACATTAAATAAGTTCATTTTCGTTTACAAACATCAATATACAATCATAGACCATTGTAGACGATAATAAACCATTATAGACTATCATAGACCTGCTGATTATCATAGAGCCTAATGTATTGGTCTCTCTTTGGTTTAGTAAGTTCATAGATAATCACATGCATAAAAAACTACTATAGATGATTATAAATGACTGTAAACCCTGATAGACCATTATAGGCAACTAAAGACCGTCATACACCATTATAGAAGGTCATAGACCAACTTACTTAAAAAAAGAATGACTAACATATAATGGTCTATGATGGTCTATAGTGGTCTACGATAATCTATGGTGTTCTATAACAGTCTATGATTGTCTACAATAGTCTTTTTAATCTCTATATAAGTTCATTTTCGACTATAAATATCAATATGCAATCATAGACCATCATAGACCATTATCAACCACAATAGACCATCATAAACCCTCGAAGACCATCATAGAGCATAATATATTGGTCTCTCTTTGATTTAAGTAAATTCATAGAGAATTACAGGCATAAAAAACCACTATAGATGACTATAGATGATTATAAATGACTGTAAACCCTGATAGATCGATACAGACAACTAGAGACCATCATATACCATCATAGATGGTTATTAAACAATTTACGTTAGCTAAAAAAAGACTAACATACTTTGGTTTATGATAGTCTGTTGTAGTCTATGATAATCTATGATGGTCTATAATGGTTTGTGATCGTCTATAGTAGTCTTTTAAACTCTAAGTAAGTTTATTTTTTACTACAAACATCAATACACAAGCATAGGCCATCATAGACCATTATAGACTACCAAAGACTATCGTAGACCACTACTGACCATCATAGACCATAATCTATTGATCTTTCATTTGTTTAAGTAAGTCTATAAATAATTATAAATGGCTATTAACCCTCATAGACAATTATAGACAGCTAGAGACTATCGTAGACAATTATAGTAGGTCATAAACCAACTTACTTAAGCGAGAGAAAGACTAATATATTATGGTGTATAATGGCCTGTAGTAGTCTATGATAGTCTATGATGGTCTATAATGGTCTATAATGGTCTATGATCTCCTATATTAGTCCTTTTAGACTCTATGTAAGTTCATTTTTGAATACAAACATCAATACAAACTTGTAGACCACCATAGACTATCATAGACCACTACAGACCTTTGTATACTATAATATATTAGTTTCCCTTTGGTTTAAGTAAGATCATAGACAATTACAAGCGTAAAAAACCACTATAAATAATTACAAATGTCTATATTCCCTTATAGACCATTATAGACATCTAGAGATCATCATAGGCCATTAAAGTAGGTTATAGACCAACTTACTTAAGAAAAAGAAAGACTAACAGATTATGGTTTGTGATGGTCTGTAGTAGTGTATCAAAGTCTATGGTGGTCTATAATGGTCTATGATCATCTATAATAGTCTTTTTAGACTCTAAGTAAGATCATTTTTTATTAACAACATCGATACACAATCATAAACCAACATAGACCATTAGAGACAACGATAGACTATCATAGACCACTATAAACCTTCGTAGACCATAATGTATTAGTCTCTCTTTAGTTTAAGTAAGTTCATTAAAAATTAGAAACATAAAAAACCACTATAGATTATTATAGATGACTATATAGTAGGTCATATACCAACTTATTTAAGCCAAAAAAAACTAACATATTATGGATTGTGATGGTCTATATGTGATCACCCTAGGTCTTATAATGTATACACGTCAACATGAATTTTAAAAATTCAAATAAATATAAAAATGAGTGGAAACTTGTTTTTGATTATCATTATATGATATTTAATCAAGATAAAATTTATTAGAACATTCGGATAGCTAGAAACGTGCGCGGAGAAGTGTAAAAAAATGAGGAACCTTGCTGCCGACCGCGGTCCGTGTTATGATGACCGCGGTCCGTGATGTGAGAAATCCACAATGTGTTGAAAACACAATGGACCGCGGTCCGTGACAGGCCGACCGCGGTCCATGATGAAAAAATGTTCAAATATGGGGTCAAAACACTATGACCGCGGTCCGTGATAGGCCGACCGCGGTCCATGATGAAAAATGGCCCAGAAGTGTGCACAACACACTGAGGACCGC
>JAJIYU010000049.1:0-81310 GCA_030144865.1 Tinospora cordifolia | reverse complement strand
TTTTTTTCATTTAACTATCAAATTAAGGTTTTATTTGTTAGATTTTCACTATAACTCTAATTTATTTTATTTTTCACGTGTTATCCCACAATTTGCACCCAAAAAAATTTTAAAATTTATTTATTTAATTATTTGACAAAATTCTGGGGTATTACATTCCACATCTCGTTTCATTCTAGGCTGAAAAAGAGTGTTCTTGTAAAACTACTAAGGTCTTTGTGACACCAAAGAGCCCCATTAATCCACCTCTATGAGATTCCTTGACAAACAATTTTCGTTTAGAGCTTGCTAGTATATGCGACTTCTTCTCTTTGAACAAATAACTATCAACTTTATAAAATTTCCTCAAAGCTCCATTTTCACATGCATGAAAAACATCACTAAATTCATGATCTTTGGTATACAATTTCTTAACATGCTTGAAACCCAATAAACGTGCATTTAAAGAAGTAAGCGGAGCATACTTTCAAGATAAAGCATATTCTACTACATTCTCCTTACCTTTCTTGTATTTAACAACATATGAGAAAGTTCTAATAAGTTCTAGCCATATAACACTCCTTTTATTTAACCTACCTTGACCCTTGAGATGCTTTAAAGATTCATGATCCGTGTGGATAACAAACTCTTTAGGCTAGAGATAATGTTGTCATGTTAACACCCTTGTAAGTGCATAAAACTACTTGTCATAAGTTGGGTAATTCATTGAAGCCTTATTTAGCTTTTCACATAAATATGCAATAGGTCACCTTTCCAGCATTAAACCAACACCATTACCAACTCCCGAGACATCTTATTCAATTTTAGAAGTTTTATTGGCGTTTGGTAAAGCTATCAAAGGTGCAGAGCATAAATGTTCTTTAAGAGCGTTGAATGCATGCTCTTGTTCCTCGCCCCAATGAAAAATAATAGATTTTTTAATAACTTCAGTTAGTGGTGCAGCAAGTGTGCTAAAATTCTTCACAAAATGCCGATAAAAACGTGCTAACTCATGAAAGCTTCTTACTTCAGTGACGGTTTTCAATATTGGTCACTCCTTAATTGCCTTTATCTTCTCTTCATCAACCTCAATACTCTATGCACTTACAACAAAATTGAGAAAAGCAAACTTGTTCATGTAGAATGGGCACTTTTTAAGATTGGCGTACAATTTTTATTTTCTAAGAACATCAAGGATATATCTCAGATGACCCATATGTTCATTCAAAATTTCTACTATACACTAAAATGTCATTAAAATATACTATATACCACAACAAACTTTCCAATAAAAAAGCATGCAAAACATAATTCATTCATCTTATAAATGTGCTTGGTGCATTAGTGTGCCCAAATGACATCACTAACCATTCATAAAGGCCATACTTGGTTTTCAATGCAATTTTCTACTCATCGTCTTTCCTCATTCGAATTTGATGATATCTAGATTTTAAATCAATTATGATTAAGATAGGAGATCCATGTAACTCATCTAACATATCATCTAAGCGGGGAACAAGATGTTGACACTTTGTCGTAATATTGTTCACAGCTCTACAAGCAATGCAAATCTACCAAGATCCATCCCTCTTAGGAATAAGAGGTATAGGAGCTGCACATGAACTCATACTCTTGAGTGTATCCTTTGCTCATGAGGTCTTCAACTTGCTTTTAAGTTCCTTTATCCCCCCTAGATTACTTATATAAGCTAGAAAATTTGGAATAGTGGCTTCTAGAATGAAATCAATTTGATATTCTATACCTCTTAAAGGAGGTAATCCACTAGGGACTTTCTCTGGGAACACATCTTCAAATTCTTGCAATAAAGAGAGAACTCCACTCAGAAGAGAAGGATTGAGGTTGTTTGTTATCAAACGAATCTTTTTGTATAAAAGTACAAATAAAGGTGGTTTTGTAAATAAGCGACCCTCACTTCACTCTCTTTTGCATATAAGTTGACTCTTTTCTTTTCTTTCTTTTCCTTCGTCCTCTTTTCATTTGTTTTTTTTCCTTTATTTCTTCTTTTCATTCTCCTCTTTATTACTCTCTTTTCTTTTCTTTTCCTCTCATTTTCTTTTTCTTTTCTCTGTTATTTTGCTCTCATTTTTGCATAGGACTACATGAGATAGTACTTAATTGTGATGTTTGCCAATTGAAAAAGAAACCAAAACTTGCTTGTTGACTCAAAACTTTTTCACAATCATTCAACTACTACAACTTGTAAGGTGTAGGGTGTTTAAGAAGAAGCAAGTTTAATTTATCTACTAATATAGTGCTTGCAATGTTTGTGCAACTCCCCTATCTATAATCATGCTACATACCTTATTGTTTATATGTTAGCAAGTATGAAACATGTTCTCTCATTGTTGCTCCAAATCATCTACTTTGATATGAGAATTCAAGAGACGTCTTGTTACAAGGGATTCACCTTCTGTTGGATATTAGATGTCATCTTCACTTACATCCTCAAATGAAGCAATGAGTCTTTTGCTCTCTTTCTGTCCCACTTCATCATCATCTTACATGATCATTGCCCTTTTGTTTGGGCGCTGTGAAGCGATATGTACAATTCCTAGACATTTGAAACATTTAATGTTTATATTTCTAGAGGGTTGAGAATATAATTTACCTTTTTTTTCACGAAAACTTTGATGATGCTTGCTTATTTTTTATTTTTTTTTGAAAGTAAACATAATATATTAATTGGACGAGCTGTCCATCGGCAAAAGAAGAGATACAACTAAAAATTGTAAAAGGCCCTGAACAACCCAATAGCCTTGCTACCTAGAGTACAAAATGGACGCCCACTGAACCACCCACTCACTAAAGGAGTATCCTAACCCCTAACTTGCCAGAAGAGACCCAAGTTGCAAACAAAATGTGGGATCTCTCCACTATTCTATTTACATTGATATCAGAATTATGAAAAATACAACCGTACCTTGCCTCCCACACAGCAACCCATATAGCAAAAATAATCATCAACCAGTATCTTCGCAAGTGATCCGCCCGAGCTGAAATCCATGTATGAACATTTGTGCTGTCTGGAGGTCTAGGGATCGCTGGTAGATCCTGCTGCCAAGAGCTCCAAACTGTCATTAAGACCTTGCAGTCCCCAAAAATGTGACGAGCATCGTCTTTAACGGCCCTGCACAGACAGCAGGAGGAAGGAGATAAGTAATATGAAGGCAATTTCTTCTAAATCTGGGCAGTACAATTGAGTCTTCCTTGCATAATCAACCAAGCCAAAATTTTAAATTTGGTCGGCAGCTTGGCTTTCCAGATTGGGGCCAAGTGTGCATCAGTCGACCGCGTCTCCTCTGCTAAAAAAGCATTGTAACAGGAGCCGGTTGTGAAGGACCCCGATTTGTCCTTGGTCCACTTCCACGAGTCAGGATGAACACTAAGCCGCACCGACTGGATTCTGGAAAGAAGGTTGGCCAAGTCCTCTATTTCCTCATCTTTGAGATTCCTTCGGAAATCCAGATTCCACTCCCCACTGCTGTTGTTGGCCTCAGAGCACCCCCAGATTTGAAACAGATAGGATGCTGGGTCTTGAGAGATTTTGTGTAGCCTTGGAAAATCCTCTTTGAAAGGGGAGGTGGTGCACCACGCGTCCTCCCAAAATCTGATGCTCTTCCCGTCTCTAACTCTCCACTGAATAGGAGATCTGAACTTAGTGTAAAGGGATTGGATAAATTTCCATGGTGATCTGTAAGTCACCCTAGCACTCACACCCGCCATCATGCCATTCTGAGAACATCCATGGATGCTGGCTATGATCTTTCTCCACAGCTGATTGTGTTCCTTAGAAAATCTCCAAAGCCATTTGGCTGCAAGAGCATTATTTCTTATCTTGAGATGGGCTACTCCCAATCCCCCTTCCTCCTTGGTTTTGCAGACCTATTGCCACCTGACGAGCATTTGAACCTTCTCTGCCCCTTCGGCCTTCCAAAAGAATCTCCTGATATTATTGTCAAGCTCTTGTTGGACCACTGATGGCATCTGAAAAATTGACATATAGTATGTCGGAAGTGCCTCTAAAATTGCTTTAATTAGTGACAGGCGGCCACCTTTGGATAAGTAGCTGCATTTCCATCCTGCAATCCTTCTGTTGACAATTTGCAAGATCGGCTCCCAAAAATGAGATCCGTCTGGGATTTCCCCCCAGAGGAAGACCCAAATACTTCACAGGCCAATTGGCAACAGGGATGCCAAGGATTTTGTGAGCAAGAGCCATGTCTTCCTCCTTAATATTGATGCCGACCATCTGGCTCTTGAGAAAATTAATATTCAAACTAGAAACTAGAGAGAAGCTTTCGAGGACCCTTAAGTGCATTTCCTAGGTTTTTAGACTGTTAGCCAGGAAGAATAGAGCATCATCGGTGTAGAATAGATGGGAAAGGAAGATTTTTTGATGTCCTACCTCAAAACCATGAAAATCGAACTGCCTAGCCCTTTCCAAAATGCCATGAAGGTTGTCTGCTACTAAAATGTACAAGAAAGGGGAAAGAGGACATCCTTGTCTGAGACCTTTCTCTGCAATTATCTTCCCCTTCGGCTGGTCGTTGATGAAAATGGAGTACGAGACTTTAGAAATGCATCCCTTTATCCACTTGCACCACCTCTCTCCGAAGCCTTTCCTCTTCAGAACGTAAATGAGATACTTCCACCTGACTGAATCGTATGCCTTGGAGAAGTCAATTTTGACCACCAGCCCTTCTTTTTTTTCCGACTCTATAATCTTCCACTGCCTCGTTGGCCCTAAAGGTGGCATCGAAGATATGCCTTTGATTAACGAAACCCATTTGATTTTCTGCTATTGTATCATGGATCACCTCCCTCAGCCGCCTGGCTAGGATTCGAGCAATGATATCGTAGAGGCTAGTAACCAGGCTGATAGGCTTGTAATCCTCCATCTTCTCTGGACAGGACCTCTTTGGAATTAATTGTATATATGCTTCATTAACACATTTGTTAATGATGCCTGTAGAATGGAACTCTTGCAACATTTGAGTGATTTCTGTCTTCAAAAGGTCCCAATTCTTTTGGTAGAAAAGCATTGTAAAGCCATCTAAACCGGGGGCTTTTTCTCATTCACAGCTGTCAACTGCCTCTTTCACTTCCTCTTCCTCGAACTCCAACCAAATCTCCTGATGTTCTGTTATAGGATTCCAATCGATCCCATCAATAGCCCACTTAGCGCTATTACCATCAGAAAATATTTTAGTGTAATATGAAATGATATGATGTTGAATGTCTCTCTCTTCTTCGAGCATCGCTCCATCTTCATCCTTTATGCTAGAAATGAAAGCCCTTTCCCTTCGAATTGTGAGGAGTCTGTGAAAGAATTTTGAATTAGTGTCGCCCTCCCTTGCCAACTTTACTCGAGCCTTTTGTCTAGCCTCCCTTTCAATTCTGTCTAGCCTCCATTGCTTATTTTTCAATCACCTTTATACCATGACTCGTTGAATTCAGGAAAAGAAAAACTAGGCACTCGTATTTTAGAAATTAGTTTGTGGTTTAAAGAGAAGTAGAGAGAATTAGAGATCGACGATGATGGTGTGTTGCTCACCCAAGCTTTTCTTCTAATTGTGATGTGCAAAAGATGTGTGCCAAAGAATGCTGCAAACCTTCCAAAGAGTTTTTTTTTATAGTTGTACAAGCTTACTACAAACAACCACTTTCCAAAAGGAAAATAGGAAAGTCAAAGTAACTATTCAGCTATCTTTCTATTTTTAGCTCCAATCTTGACTTCTCTATCTTTTGTTTCATTTCTTTTTCTTTCTTTCTTCTTTTGATTCCTTCTTCTTTCTGCTTTCTTTCTTCTCCATGATCTCATGCACCGGCCACCTCTTTCAATCATTAGCCTATCACCCTTCGTACATTTAAACTAATTTGGGCATTAGGACCAAAAAGATTTGATGGAAGGTTGTATTTCATCTGGAATTTGACGAAAAGATCAAGGATTGGTAGATTTCTCATGCAGCTGGGAGGTGGGAGGGATATAGGTTTATACAGAAATTACAAGGGGTCAAGAATACATGCCATAAATAGGGATTGCTTCTTTGGGGGAGGAGGATAGTAGGAGGCGAATGTTGGAAAGCAGTCAGGGGGATGAGGAAAAAAAGGAGGGAATAATGGGAGATGACCCTTGCCCCCGAATATTGTTGCATAGGCAGCTGACTGAGTGTCTTCATCTCTTGCCTCGAGACAGAATCATATGCGATCACTCTCGCCATCAATATTTGGAGATTGGAACGTTATTATGTGTTCCTTTCTTTGTCTTGCACCATCTCAACAATATATCAGAGTGCAGAAACATAGATAATAAACCTTATGCCAAATTAAATATGGGGATGACATGTTAACTAAAATTAATCTATGATGATTAAACTCATAAAAACTAAAATAAATAAAATACTCGAACCCGGTGGCCTGAGTTGAAAATGAATCAATAATCGATTGTTGGGCCCTATGGCTGAAGCCAATACATAGTACGACTAAACATAGATGAAATGTGGGTCCTATGCCTTGCAACTGTAAGCAAAAGTAAACTCCTACTACCATACAACCCCAACAATGGATTGTATCAAACTACTCCTCCAATGGAAGCCAATTAATTGCCTGCGAGCAAGTATCTTCAATGGTTACCTAAAAAATAGATTAGTGGGGGTGAGCTCAGGAGCCCAATGGATCTTACACAAAAACATCTTGAGTATTATAATCACCAAAATACAAACATGCAAGCACTTGTAAAGCATTAGGCGTTTCAACGATTCAATTGTTTCAGTTAACGTTAAGACCGAAAGGAGTTTTCCTTTGGCATTCCAACTTAGGTTCGGAGTACTCAATGTAACGCCCAAGGCCTGTTACATACTCCAAATCTCTATCTCGAGATTGATGTCTCACTCGATCATCAAACCAGGGAGTGAAGTCTCACTTAGACTCTAAGTCCCATTTCAAATTGAGACCTGCCTAAGGCTAGGAATACCCATGATGATGCCAGACTACTGCTACAGTATCTGTGTCATCATGTCGATATGTGGTTAATTCTCTTTGTCATCTTTGATTAATGACCACAAACATATCCACATTTCAAATATCTATCATAAATAACCAATGGATATAAATGGATAAGTTATCGTGCTTGTAATCACATTAATCATACTAGCATAGATTCTAACATGTATTGAACATTCGTACAAGGTATAACATGCTATGAACCCACATAAAAGACAAATAGACATTCATAAGAATCACACCATTCCTAGCATGCTTCTAATCAATAATTAACGATAAGCACACAATCATATTCAATATTCGAACCAAAATAATACTAAAGTGTTTAGGTAGTCACTTCCACTTGTAGCTACACTCCGCTTGTTCTAATCCTTGTTCCGATGTTTCAAATCCTTAACCTATAAGGGTTTGATATTATAATTCAGTATTCTTAAACCATGATTCAATGTCCACTTAATTTGAGTAGTAATTGGTGTGCATTTAGGTAATATAGGGTGTTTACTATCATGTTATTCTTTTGTGCACCGCGGTAGAGAAGGATATTATCGCAGTCACTCGGATTTTTGCATGAAAACTTGAAAAAATAGGGTTTGGCATGCATTACTGCAGTCACCGGAATTAGCGATACATGTTGCTGCGGTAACCAGGAAATATTTTACGTGAACGGTGTATTACTGCGGTCCATTACTACGGTAGTCAGGCAATTTTCCAAAAACTGTACATTTGTGCAAGGTTACTTCTTGTCCTCTTATTCACAATGATTCAATACACTACTACTAGACTTAACACAAGTATTATACTGAATAAAACGTGCTATACCTCGATTTCAAATGCACCTTTCTTCATTCCCCTCAAACACTTCCAACTAGCTTGTATATAATCCGTTCCTTCAATCCTAGCAGTCGAACTCTTCACTAATATGTAGTTCTCCTTTGTTTTTTGCTTGAGAATCTGGTTGGGAAGGGTCGAAATAGATTAAAAACACTCTATAACACTTTGGAAAGAAGAAAGACTGGTCTGTGGTGGCTGGGATGGGTTTTTGCGTGACTGAGTATCCAAATGACGGAGAATTAGGGTTTCTGCTCTGCGTGACTGAGTAGCCGAATGACTGAGAATTAGGGTTTTTGCGAACAAATCACACACACACACACATATATATAATTTTTACGTATTACCATGGTAATGACTACAATTACCGTGGTAATCGTGTGATTAATACATCTAAAATAAGGGTTTTTGGCACATTAGTGCAGTAGACTACCGCAGTAACCAAAACGCATCAATTTTTAGTTTTCTAAAGCATTGCCGTTGCAACCAGAATGATGTCATTTTTCATGCATTTTTCGAGCATTATTGTTACACTCCAACCCTTGTATCCTTAAGCATAACCACCATTCTCTTGATAGTGGACTTAA
The DNA here is from genome assembly GCA_030144865.1 of Tinospora cordifolia. Classification (NCBI taxonomy): domain Eukaryota; kingdom Viridiplantae; phylum Streptophyta; class Magnoliopsida; order Ranunculales; family Menispermaceae; genus Tinospora; species Tinospora cordifolia. The sequence continues at coordinate 72,893 of JAJIYU010000049.1, read as the reverse complement.
CCAATTGGCGGGTCGGGCCGGTGTTATTTACAAGTGACATACACTTGTTCTTCTCTTTTTCAATATCTTGTGCCTTTGTATAAAAATTCAAGAATACAAAATTTTCACTTTAATAAAATCAAGGCTAATTAAAAGAGAGAAAGAAATTCAAACTATTTTATTCATAATAGAAAAAATTAAAAGTACAAAACTTTTCAAAAAAAAAAACTAATTATTACAGCAGAAGACTTCAAAATACTTTTTAGGAGAAAAGCATAAAAACTTTGGGCAACATGCCCAAAAAATTTCAAAAAAATAATAAGGTAGAAATTTTCTAAGTACTATCCATGTTCAACTGTTTCATAGGTTCACGTTCCTAAAAAATAAGAAAAGAAGGAGTGAACACATAGCCTAGTGAATCCTTTTCAAACAACCATATTTCATATTCAAACTCATGACACAATCATAATTCAAACACTTGCAATCATTAGGCGTTTCAAACAACAATTTGTTCAAGTCGAGTTTCAGACCAAAAGGGTGTTTAATGCCTTGATGCTCTTAACAAAGTAAACAAGGCCCACTCGACATCAACCCGTTAGTGGCACGTGTCGGCATCAACCCGTTACACGTGGTGACTCACACGATACTGTGGTACACAACCTTCAAGTACTTAGGTCTGAAAATCATATGACCTAACTCATATGAAAAGAACATCCATAGCGTCGCCTTGACCACTATGATGGTACGTGTTATTATCACCATTGTTTTAGCTTAACTTTCATATAATGATCTCATAAAATAAATTTCAGAATATGAAATCAAACTAAAATTCAGAAATATACACAATCAATTTATGAAACACTTATAAAACATGCATCATACTTTAATTTAAAAGCTTAAGCATGATACTAACATGGCATGGATGATATAAATGCTTAAACATGAATCAAAACTGAAAAAGTGAAATAAACTTTTAAAATTCTGAAACTGAAATTGAAAATCTTTGATCACCTTGTGACGCTTTCTTCAGAAATTTCTGCAACAATTCCCCAACCTAAGAGAAGAACTTCTCACACTCAAGATAGAGGAAAGAAAGGTGAGAAGAGGTGCCAAGAAGATGGCTTAAATAAAATAAGAGGAAATTTCAACTCTTATTTTTGGAATGAGGGAAGTGAGAGCTTAGGGGGGTTTATATAAGTTTTCAAAGAGGAAAAAATATGAACTTTCGAGTTTTTCTTGGAGTAAAACACCTAAATTCTCTAGAATTTTGTATTTCCTAATTATAAGAGGAAAATAAGTATTTTCAGATTTTTTCCAAAATTTAAAAATCAATTTTTGGTATTTATCTCAATTTTTTCGGTCATTTTCGGTGAATTTTTCGTCAATTTTTTTTGCATTTTTTTGACGCATCGGATCGTCCTCGAGACACGTAGACGGATTAGATCGGAGGGTCGAGATTGGCGTGCGCAGAGTCGCACTGTGCGACTTCGCGATCGCGATTTCGCGGCTTTGATCACGGTCGACCAATCATCCTTGATCATCTCCCTTCGTTCGATCTTCATTATCTTGTGTGCTCGGGCGTTGGTGGGGATCATCTTGTGGCTGTCGGATCGCGAGATCGAATTTAGATTGACGGTTTGTAGCTGTTGGATGCGTTTTGAGTTATTTATATGATTTTCAGCCGAATTTCTTGTTCTATTTTTAGATTTTTGCCAAATCTTAATCCAAATTGACTTTCTAATCTTGTTTTCATCAAAAATTACACATATCCTTATATTTTTTGGCTATGATATCCCATGATATACATTATATTCATATATTTTCTTTCAAAAATTCATTAAATTGATTTTATTCCTTATTTGACTAAACTCAGACTTACCAAATTTTTTTATCCGTCAATTCTGTATAATTCTCTAAATAAATTTTCAAATTTCATACGAATACAACCTACCCTCCTTAAAAAAATTGTCCTCGAAATTTGTACATATTTAGGTATTCTTCGTGAACAGATGCCGGTACTTGGTCTTCATTCAACTTTCGAGTTCCCACGTGGCTTCTTCTATCCCGTGATGTTTCCACAGTACCTTCACTAATGGGATATCTTTTGTTCTTAGATTCTGTACCTTGTGGTCAAGGATTCTGACTGTTGTTTCCTCATAGGTAGCATCATCTTGAATATTCACTTCCTCCCAGTGAATGATGTAAGAGGGGTCAGGTTCGTATTTCCTCAACATGGATACATGGAATACGTTATGTGCTGAAGTCATCCGGTTTGGTAGGTCCAACTCATAAGCACATTCCCCGATTCTTCTAAGTATTTCAAAGGTTTCGACAAACCTTGGAGATAACTTCCATTTGAATCTGAACCTTTTGATACCCTTCTGAGGACTGATCCTCGGAAATACTTTGTCCCCAACTTGAAACTCTAATGGTCTTCTCCTTTTGTTAGCGTAGCTCTTTTGACAACTCCGTACAGTAGTCAGTCTCCTTTGTGTTAACTTGACTTGGTTGCTCGTTTCTTCCACCATTTCTGGCCTAGTTAATACTTGATCTTCAAGTTTAGACCAACAGGTAGGTGATCTGTAGGGTCTTCCATAGAGAGAATTGAATGAAGCCATTTTTATGCTTGCCTGATAACTGTTGTCCTAAGCAAACTCCGCCAAGTGTATGTACTTGCTCCAATTCCCCTTAAAGTCTAAAATGCAAGACCTCAACATATCTTCCAAAATTTGGATAACTCTCTCAGACTGACCATCCGTTTGAGGGTGAAATACCGTACTCATGGTGAGTTTAGTACCCATTTCCTACTGTAGACTCTGCCAAAACTATGAAGTAAAGCAAGCGTCTCTATCAGACACGATAGTCTTGGGTACACCATGAAGCCTGACGATTTCTTTTACATAGATTTCTCCCAACTTATTGACTTGGTTTGTGGATCTGGTTGCCAAGAAGTGAGCCACTTTGGTGAGACAATCCACTATCACCCAAACGGTATGTTCTCCTCTTTGGTTTCTGGGTAAACCACTGAAGAAGTCCATGGCAATGTTATCCCACTTCCATTCAGCGATTGGGAGTGGTTGTAACATTCTAGAGGGTTTTCGGTGTTCTGTTTTCACTTGTTGACATGTTAAGCGCTTAGAGACGTATTTGGCTATGTCCCTTTTCATTCCTGTCCACCAGTAGGTTTTCTTGAGGTTTTGGTACATCTTATCCCCACCTAGGTGCATGGTATACTTATTCTGATGAGCTTCATCAAGTATAACTTGCTTGCTCTGTCCCTGTTTGGGTACACATATCCTTTCCCCCAGTCTTAGGATGTTTTCAGCATCCATCTTGAAGGCAGTATGCTTTCCTTGCGTGACTCTTTCAATTAGTTGAGCAAGTGACCTTTTTTGCCTCTATTCATCCCTGATTTGATGTAATAGGTCCGGTTGGCAAGATATATTGTAAAGATAGGCTTCTTTCTTGTTAAGGTTTACATCCAACCTAAAATCTTCAATCAACTGGTACATCTGGCCTTTCTCTTCCTCTTGTTTGTTGAACTTTCTACTCAAGGCATTAGCCACTACATTGGCCTTCCCCAGATGGTAGTGTAGTTGAAAATCATAGTCTTTCAAGAACTCCATCCATCTCCATTGCCTGAGGTTCAACTCCTTCTAGGTGTAGATGTACTTCAAGCTCTTGTGATCTAAAAACAGATCAAATTTCGCACCATAAAGATAGTGTCTCCAAATCATCAGGGCAAATACAATGGCCGCTAATTTTGGGTCGTGAGTAGGGTAATTCTTCTCATGGGCCTTCAGTTGTCATGAATCATAAGTGACTACTTGTCTTTCCTGCATCAACACTGCTCCAAGTCCACTCAGCGAATCATCAGTATAGAGTATGTAAGTAACACCACGAGTTGGGGTGACTAGAACAGGAGCCGTAGTCAATCTTGTCTTTGGTTCTTGGAATGGCCGTTCACATTTCTCATCACACTAGAACTTAACTCATTTTTTGGTCAACTTAGTCATAAGTTCTGCCAACTTGGAAAAGTCCTTAATGAACCTTCTGTAGTAGCCTGCCAAGCCCTAGAAACTTCTGATTTCTGTTACTGTCTTGGGTTGCTTCCAATTCATACTCGCTTCCACTTTCTCCGGATCTACAGAGATGCCTTTTGTTGACATTACGTGGCCAAGGAACTTGACCGTCCTCATCCAGAACTCACACTTACTAAATTTAGCATATAACTGGTTTCTTCTGTGGGTTTCTAGCACAATCCTCAAGTGTTCTAAGTGTTCAGCTTCTGACTTAGAGTAGATTAGGATATCATCTATGAATACTACTACAAAATGGTCAAGATATTGTCTGAATACTCAGTTCATCAAATCCATGAAGGCCGTCGGGGCATTGGTCAAACCAAAGGGCATCACGGTGAACTCGAAGTGTCCATATCTTGTTTTAAAGGCTGTCTTGTGAATTTCAGACTCTCGAATCCACAGCTGATGGCATCCTGATCTAAGATCAATTTTAGAGTAATGAGTGGCTACTCGTAATTGATCAAATAGGTTATCAATCCTTGGTAAAGGATATTTATTCTTTATTGTAGCTGGATTCAACTTCCGGTAGTCGACACATAGTCGCAAGGAACCATCCTTCTTTTCCACGAATAATAATGGGGCTCCCCAGGGTGATTCACTCGGCCTGATGAAACCTTTATCCTTAAGCTTGTCCAGTTGAGTTTTCAGCTCAATTAGTTCTACTGGCGCCATTCTATTAGGAGGTATGACTATAGGGTTGATTCCAGGGTGAAGTTCAATCTTGAACTCTAACTTTCTAGCTGGTGGTAGTCTAGGTAAGTCATTTGGGAACAAATCCTCGTACTCATTGACTACAGCTAGGTCGTGAAAATTCTTCAAGTTAGTAGGTTCTTCTTCAGAGAGTTCCTCGAACTCATCCGTCTGCTTCAAACAATTCGGCAAGGCTAGTGTTGGACTCCTTGGTAGTCTCCGCATATCCCCATTGATTTTAAAGATCTCCCCAGAAGGTAATGTTATGGTTACCCGTCTCTTAGGACAATTTATCTAGGCCTGGTACTAGTCTAACCAATCCATCCCCAAGATTACATCATAGCCATAGAAAGGTAGGGTATATAAGTCGACTGTTAAAAGTTTATCCCCAAACCTAAGGTCGCAACTACACATCTTTTTTGAAGTCACAATGGTCCCTATTGTTGTGGAGACATTCAAAGTCATAGGCATTGTTTTTGTCACAAGTTGTAACTTATCAGCTAGTTTTTTAGAGATAAAAGATTTTGAGGCACCCGGGTCAAACAACAGTCTTACAGCAACATTAAACAATAGAAACGTACCTTCTACTGCAGGGGCCTGGTCTTCTTAGGTCTCAACTGTAAACATTCTAGCCTAGTTCTGACCACAGCCCTGGTTTTGCCCTTGACTAGCATTTTGATTCTGTCTGGCTTAAGGATGCCCATTCTGACTTTCCCCCTGAGTATTCGATTGTTTTTACTGGGAAGCCTGAGCTGGTGCAGTTGGGCAATTTTTCGCTAAATGACCCTTCTGCTTGCATACGAAACACAATCCCAACCTCTTAACTTCTTGCCTTGACTCGTCTTTGTTCTGCCCCTGTTTCTATGGAGCCTTCCCAGTTTTGCTTTTCTTCTAGGTCCCTTTGTTGGTCCTTTTCGTTTCTGTTTTCCTCTCAACCTTTGTTCCAGGTTGAGCTCTTATTCCAAAATTAGGGCCCGTTCAACAACTTCCTTGTAGGTTTGGAGGCCCAATGTCATGATGACCTTTCGGATCTCGATCCTGAGACCCTGTGCAAATCTGTTGGCTTTCATTCTTTCTTCCCAGATCAGTTTTTGAGAAAATTTGGCAAGCTCAGTAAACTTTCTCTCGTATTCAGTTACTGTGAGATCCCTCTGGTTGAGTCTCATGAAGTCTTCTTGCAACTTTCTGAGAGTTGCCTCCGGGAAGAATTTGTCGTAACATTTTTCTCTGAACTCTCCCCAGGTCATGGTCGAATCGCCAGTGTTGGGATCATCATCCTACACCATCCACGAGCTGGTCCTTTGAAATGGTGTGTGGCTAGTGCTACTCGTCTTGAACCCGTCACCTTTAGCACATTTAGTAACTACTCCATCTCCTGGTACTAGTGATTAGCAGAGATGCAGTCAGTAGTTCCATCGAATGAGGGAGGGTGAAGCTTTTGCACATCTAGTAGCATCTTCTTCTGTTTTTCATCTTCCAGGTCCTCTGGATTCCTTTAACGTTCCTGAGGTATTGGTGTTGGGACTTGAACTGGAATAGGTTCAAGTGCTTGAGGCTGAGGAGCAGCCTAAGGGATTATTTGTGTAAGTGTCCTTCTTAGTTGATCTAGTACTCTCTGTGACATTTCATTCATCATGGCTTCCATCCGTGTCTCCATTCGTGCCTCCATCCGTGCTTCCATCCCAGCAGGTAGTTCCTGCTCTTGTTGTTCAGTCTCCTCAGAGGTGGTGGATCGAGTTACGTACCTCCTAACTCCAGCCATTTACTTGTAAATTGAGCAGAGTGTCAGTATGTGTCAAATATTCGTACTATCATGGCTTTAGATTCATGTTTCTAGGTTCTCGATTTGTTCAGTGGCCTAAAGTCTTTCTTCTAGGTTCTTTTCATGCGTATTAGGTACAGGATTTGGTTTTAAAGCAAATAAACATTACAACATGTATATCATACAATCATACAATCAAGCTAGCACAGCAAGGTTCCAAGCTCCCACCTAAGCTTTCTCGTTCAAGTGTCCCATACCACTCTACCCGTTCCACTTAGGCTTTCACTTAGAACAGAGTTGCACCCAAACAATTTTGCAAATTGCTCAATAACTAAGATTCTCGAGCCTACTATACTCAACCATCCCATACCAACGAGCATAGAGAAACCAGCTCTGCCAGAGTTACCGATCATTCACCACACATGGTTCATCATTCTCTAAGTCCAGGCTTCCTCCATAACCCCGAATTCCTACACATCCCGTACTACATAGAAACCGAAAATTATAGAAGCTACCTGGTCTCGTGTCCTGATCAAACATTTTTTTGTTTTCACACAAGTTTCAGTCTCTAGCCTATGTCCTAGAGTTTTATGCTTTTGATCCACTATGCCACCCATGGCTACACCCGTTTCTACTTAAGGTCTTTTCTCTGGACCTAGGGTTCGGTTCTGGTTGACTTACAACCTTTGTCTAGTCAAGATACCACTTTTGGCATCTTTTTCGACTTCTAATCAACTCCTTGCCCTAATTTTTCACCGTCTAATTTTCTTTTATCGAAAATAAGAGTATTCTTCAACTCCGATTACTCATATAAGCTAGTGGGACAACCTCCAGATCAGGCGGCGAGACCGAAGTCTGCGTAGCAACCGCGTTTTCTAGGGTGGGATAACTCACCTCCCTTTCAATGTTTAACTTTACTCGGGACAAGACTTGCCCACTATCATATCAACTTGTAGTCTTTGTATCCAAACAAAACATTTCAAAATATATCTTTCCTTTTTTGAAAACACTTTCTAAAACATTTTTCAATTTTCAAAATAGAAGGTAGGGCACTAAAATTTTAATTCAATTCAATGTGAAGCCCTAATTTGGGTTTCTAATTCTTGTCAAGCAACTAATGTTTCACTTTCTATTTCTAGCCTAATCAGCACATGTTTAGGCTTGACTTTCTATTTTACGCCCAAGGCATCTAAAGCCTAGGCTCTGATACCACCGCTGTAACACCCCAACCCCCATATCAAACATAACCACCATTTTCTTGACAGTGGACTTAACCAACTGGCGGGTCGGGCCGGTGTTATTTTACACGTGACACACACTGGTTCTTCTCTTTTTCAATATCTCGTGCCTTTGTATAAAAATATAAGAATACAAAATTTTTACTTTAATAAAATCAAGGCCAATTAAAAGAGATAAAGAAATTCAAACTATTTTATTCATAATAGAAAAAATTGAAAGTACAAAACTTTTCAAATAACCTAAATTCAAACTATTTTATTCATAATAGAAAAAATTGAAAGTACAAAACTTTTCAAATAACCTTAAATTTCCCAGACTTGATGTCTGGTTTTTGTCTTGTAGACCTTGTCATCTCTATGCCACTTCGGCTCTCTCTGGGACCCTCTTTGTCTCTTAGCTTCTTTTCATTGAGAACCGTCTCTTGTGGTATGACGGTGTGACCTTGGGACGTGTAATACTTTGTCTTCTCCAGATGACTGTTCACTTGACGAGTTTTGTTTTTATTCTCCTGATTAATGTCATCTACTGCATGGATGAACTTGTTCCATGTATGCCACTCAGTATCTTCTGGAGTGAAAATATTCTGAAAAGCCCCCCTGTGCAGCTTAGAAAGCTTCATAAAACTTCCCCGTGTGTTGGAATAAATCTCAATAAATAAAGTGTATGTGTCTCCTCTCCTAGATTCTTTGAATGCTCCATTTCTTGAAGCCTTTATTGCCAACAACGCCTTGGTGAACAACCACTCCAAGTCGCACTTACTCATTGACAACGCATAAGTAGAGGTTTTAGTCCTCTCCTGTATTATGATTTCTTCTCCTTGTTTGGACCCCTCAACTTTGAAAGTCTTGTATCTTGAGTCAAAGCTGTGGGCTGTCCAAGCTTTTTGATCACCCTTGTTTATCTTCCCAAGATTCATTTTTCTTCCTTCATCATATTTCCTGCTGTGCTTCCTTCGTGTCACCTCTATCCATTGATCCTCCTCTTCCTTCTTCCCAATGAGAGCCCTTTTGTATGTGCCCAGGTTGACGTTCCGGCTAACGTTTCGGTTCTCCATGCTCAATGTCTACACACTTGCCTTCGTAATCACCGGGTGTAGGTCTATTATAATTTTGAGATGAAAATCTCTGTAGTCCTCTTTGATTACCATAACTCAAATTAGGGTGATCGTGCATTCCAGGGTAATAATTGATGGATGTGGGGTAGTGCTTTCTATGGGGTGGGTTTAGGAAACCTCCAAATAACATTCGCTTCTTTCACGATGCTGCAATGTAGGACATATATTTGTAAGATGTCCTGGAAATGAGCATATGCACACACTTTCACAGCCCTACAATTGACCTACAGCTATTTGACGAACCAAGACAATTAAATTAGAAGTTTGATTCTAATGGTTAGAACTACTTATCTCACCAAACTTTATTTATTATGCAATAGTCCCTTATCTTTGGGGCACTCTATCTTGGATTGGCTTTGGGTTGAGAGAATATTTTGTATTGTTTTGGAGGATAGGTGAGTGTTTTTTCTTTGTTTGAGGTTGTTTTGGGTGTTATTTTTTGTTGTTGTCTCTTCTTTTAAATCAATGAATCTCTATTTTTTTTTTTTTAACTTTGTTTATTACGCCATCATTTTGTATCCCAAATTGTTGAGGATTTTGAGCCACGATCGAAACTAGTTGCCTAGGCTCTTCTAGTGTTTTGATTACTAAGGTGCCCACACTAGCAGCTAGTGTTGTCATGGTGGTTCGGTGGTTTAAGACGCTAAGCTTCTATAGGGTGAGGCAGGGCCCAAGCGAGGACTAAGGCGGGCTTAGGTGATCTTTAAAATAATTATTTAAAAGTTCCTAAAGAATTATTTATTTATTTATTAGTCTCTCACTATATATATTATAATTTTTTTTACTTATAATTTATATTTAATTAATTCATTCATTCTATATAAATTATAAATTTATAAATAAATAACATATATTAGATAAAGGAGAGAGGCGAGAAACAGAGAGAGTAGTAGGAAAGAGAGAAAGACAGGGATAGACGAAGAGAAGGGAGAAACCAAAGAGAGCCGAGAACGGAGAGACCAGAGAGAATAGAGAGTTATAGAGAGAGAGCCAAGAGAATAGAGAGTTACAGGGAGAGAGTCGAGAGAGGCAGGGATGAAGTCACCTGAGCCACAGCTTCGTAGAGACCATCGTCAAGGTTGTTGAAATAGCTGGACGAGGTCGTTGGACGGAATCACAACATTGATCGCCGTTGTTGGGTGGTTCGACTTGGTCGCTGGTTTGCAAGAGGGACGAAGAAGAACGATGCACAGTGTTGTTCGATCGCTAGTCTTAGAGTCATTGGACGAAGTCACTGAAGTCCCCAAAATCGCTGGACGGAATCGCAGTGCTGGTCACCAGAGTTGGGTGACTCAATTTTGGTTGATTTTTTGCAAGAGAGACGAAGAATGATGATGAATAGTTAGATGGATTAGGTTAGTTCAAAAAATAATAATAATAATAAAGTGATTATTCTTAAGCCCTCCCTTTTTAAAAGAATTTGCAAAAATGCCCTGAAAATTTTTAAAAATTGCTTAGACACTCCTCCCAACGCCTAGACCTCCGCCTAGGCGCCAAGAGGGGCTTGGGTGACTAAGCGCCGCCTAGTGGCGCCTTGACAAAATTGCTAGCAACATCTAACATGCTCCTATCAATCAATTTTAAGCCCTCGTAAAGATGTGAAATTAAGAGTTGGTGTGGGATTGGGTGATGAGGACGACCCGCACACAATTGCTTCAATCTCTTCCAGTACTCATGAAATGTCTCTCCATTGAATTGCCTCATCCCTCAAATTTCTCTCTTAATGTTAGCTGACCATGAAAGAACCTTTTCATTTTGTTCCATGTGGCAATCGAACCTGGAAGATAATAGAGCCAATATTTTGCCTTATCTTTCAAAATAGATGGTAATATTGTCTTATAAGTATTAGGAATATCAACATGTAAATCACTAGATTATGCCATCATTGTTGACATTGACTCAACTACTATGTAATGCATAAAACTAGTCTCCGCATGGTTAGAAATTTTTTTCAATTCCCACTCATTGCCAACACATCCATCCTTGAAAACCTCTTGCACAGTAGAATCAATTCTTTCAATGTGACGAACTGCGTTGCAATTTTTAGGGTATTTCTTTGCATAAAAACTATTAACCTTCACTTTTTCTCCATCACACTCAACAGAAATCATACCCTCATCGACATCAATTTTGGTTTTCGCAATTTTCATAAAAGGTCTTTGTAACAGGAGAGGAGAAGTATTCCCTACCGGGTCGTCATCCATTTTTAATATATAAAATCTATAGGAAAAATGAGGTTACTAACCTGCACAAGAACATTTTCCATGACTCCTTCAGGATAAACATAAGACCTATCAACTAGTTGAATTACTACCTTCATTTTGTTCAGTGGACCTAAGTTCAATGTTTGGTAAATAGAGTGAGGCATAGAATTTATTTAGGCTTCTAATCCTAATCATACATTCTCACTTTTATTTATTACCAATTATACATGGTAGCGTAAACACACCTATATCCTTGCATTTTTCAGGTAAATTTCTTTTTAACATTGTTCAGGCATTCTTAACACACATATGCGTAGGAGGTGTAGGTACCAACAATTTGATAGAAAGAACTGGAAAATGGTTGTGGAGATTTTCAATTGAGCAAGATAAGATGTGGAGCAAAGTAATCTAAAGTAGGCATGGGCTGAAGTTTAATGGTAGAGATGTGGGGCAAAAAAGTTATGCTATTTACAAGAGCCCTTGGAAATTTATTCACTCATTGCACAAATGGTATGAGCCACTCACTAGATTGCAGCTTGATAGAGGTGATGCAATTCTATTTCAGGAGGATGTGTGGTAGGGGAGTAATGCCCTAGCAATTCTATTCTCGAGACTGTACAAACGTTCAATGGGTAAAAATTGTGTGATATCCTATTTTCTCGATCGAATTGAAGGTTCAACATCTATCAAATAGGATTTTTATTTGAGAGCAGCTGGTGGTTCGAGATGTGAAGAGCAAGAGATAGCTCTTCGAGCTTAGATTAAGGATTGTGTGTTGCAAGAAAGGCATGACAAAATTGTGTGGTTAAGGATTTAGATGGGCAGTTTTCTACAAAACCTTTTTTTTCTCACTTGATTGATGTTCCATTGATGCAATTATGTGCCTTACTACAGGAGTTGTAGAAGGTTCCAATTCCATCTAACGTAAAGTTTTTGTGTGGTGGTGTTTAACAGGAAAGTTAACAAGGGGGAAATGATTCAAAAACGGTTATTGAGTCATTATATGTCTCCATCTTGTTGTCTTTTGTGTAAACAAAATTGTGAGTCAATGGATCATTTGTTCTTCGTGTGCCCTTTCTCAAATAAAATGTGGACAAAATGGAGGATATACTTCCCAATATTCCTAGATTTGATGGAATTGGAAGTTCAGTTTACTATTTGCCCATATTGGGAAGCGATCAATGCAAAATGGAGGAGCCATTGGAAGGTAGCTAATGTGGCGGTGTTGTGTAAGGAAAGGAATTCCAGACTTTTTTAGGACAAATGTCTACCATCAAGCGCCATATAGGGAGAATCTCACCATCTAGCTTCTTTTTGGATTAGTAATTGTTCGTCATCAATAGGCTATTCATTGTTAGTGATTACGAGGGTGGAAAAATGTAATTTAGTGCCCATTCGTTTAATAAAATAATAAATTCTAACCTTTATGCATTGAGCCTATGAATTGGTTAAAATAGAATTAATAAATTCGTGCGTTTGACAAAAAAAAAAAACCGTTAAGAACTTAACATTCAAATCAAAACTTGCCCTGAGCTAATAGAATGTGATAGCACTTCGTATCATTTTAATGACAACCTCAAGTGTGTGGAATCAACTAAATCAAGATTTTAAATAATCAAGATAGCTGCGATTATTCATTTTTGTTTCCCTATTTCTTAGGTTTGTGATGCGCATAAGAGCTCAACAACCTTATTGCTACTTATTCCAATCAATCAAGACAGATGTTGATCAAGAAGATTTAGGTAGCATTCATCCAATTAATACTAAATTCAATTTGTCAGATTGAATTAATCATTCATCAGGGGAGTAAAACCAACAAACAAAAGAAAACTTGAATTAATCGTCGAATTTCAAAGTAATGCGAAACCTCCACATATTGCAATTAAACACTTTACCCATTGAATCAGAAAAAGAAAAACACTTTATCTTTCTCTCTAAAAAATGTTTCTTCTCTCTAGTGTTCTAAGTGATTCCTCGTCTTCTCCTATTGAGATTGTATTGTATTTTTCAATTAGTTCTAGTTAGATTTATAACACGTTATCAGCATGATCACACTCTTGATAAAAATATTTTGAGGATCAAAGAAATAAGAGCTTCGAAGGTGAAAGGTTGAAGGTATGTTTTTATTTATGAGATTAATTTTTCTATTATTAATTGAACAGTGCATATATTTTGTATATATGCATAATTATTTATGTATAATATTATTTAATATGAATTATATATAATGTCATTGACTCAAAAAGTATGCTTTATGGTTGCGTCTTGAACAATCTTCTACATTAAAATTCAAAAGTCAAGATGCGACAAAGAAATAATTTATTTGATACATTATTAATAACTTATGCTCTATTCTTGATTTTTATAATACAAATAGTACTATATAGGTTAGTCTTGTCCCGAGTAAAATCAAGCATAGAGAGGGAGAGTTATCTTGTTCTCGGAGATCAATTATTTAAGAAAACTTTGTCTTACTGCTCTTTCTTGAAAGTTATCCTACCAACTCATATAAATAGTACATTTTGGAAGGAAAAATCAAGATGTGGATATTTAAAAATAAAATGTTATTATTGATGTTATTGATATACATATATTATTTTTTATTATAATTATGTTGTAGTTATATATGATTGTTTATTTGTAAATCATATATAAAGGTTAAAAGCATAAATATATAATATGAATAAAAAAAAGGTAGTTATGTATTTATCTTATTATAGTTATAAAAAATGGAATGATCACTGTGAGTGTAAGTAGTAAATTGATCACTTTGGTGCATAAGCAAAATAAAAATATTTTGATAAAAAAATTATCATTCCCATCGAAGTGGTATAATATATTCCCTGAAGTGAATGTTTGATTCGTTAATAATTATTGATATAAACATAAATATAATCACTATAATGTATGAAAAAAATATATGATAATGGTCATGGCAAAAATAATGTTCAATACCATGGTGATCATAGTTTTTAAAGAATTAGTACTATGCTATATGACATAAAGAGAATATAAAATTTGGATGAAGTTATTTTTTGTAAATTGAAAAAACAAACTTTTAAGAGAATTTTTTATCTAAATTAAAAAATATTTTTGATGATTTTGATTTGGTTTTTTTAATTAAGTTCACTTAACTTGTTATAATATATTGTTTATATCTCAAGCTGCATGAGAAAATCACGTATATGGTTGAAATTAGTTTTGTTTATATATTCGAATCAAAGATCAAGGCCTCTAAGGCTTTCAGACTCTAAGACTCTTAAAATATTTAAAATTATTTTAGTCATGTATATTGACTGAAATATTTTTTTTACATATTTTGATTCAAATGAATAAAAAAAGACTTTTGAGGATGATATATTTATAGCTATTTATAGCTTGAAGCTATATAAAAAGAGGAATTATGACAAAATTTTATTATTTTATTTAATTGTAAAAATATTATGGTTAATTGTATCTGAAGTTGCAGTATCAATTAGATACAAAAAATATTAAAATATTTGGTTTGATATATTAAAATTACAAAACTTGAAAAAAATCATAGCTTAAAGCTAATCATGAGAATAATATTTTATAGCTTAAAATTATTAAAAAAAATATTTTAATTATTGGCTATTAAAAAGAGCCTTATAAGCGGGATTTTCTAGCATAAAGTTATTAGAAAAAATTTATTAAGTCAAAAGCTATAAAATTTAATAAAATTATTACTTGCCAGAAGTTATCAAAATATATTGAAATGTTAAAGTTATAATATTCTATATGTAACTATATTGAGTATTGTCGATAATTTACATAGGGTAGTCAATATCGTTTGTGGTCTGGCTGACCGCACTGAAAACATATAATTTGACGTCCCCACTCAAACTGGTGGGTTTGGCCCTGGCCGTAGCCTCTGTGCCATGAATCTCTACTTTTGCCTCGACCTCTACCTCGGGCCGCATATTGGGTCGGTGGTTGTTCCACCGGTTGATAAGTTTGCACCGAGATGGCAGCGATCGGGACTACAGGATATGGTTGACTCTGCGTCCCTCTAGATTGTCCCCCAAAATATTTCCTCTTCCTCTGATATCTACTCATTCGGGGCTTACCATGATAACTACCTTGAGTTAATGACTGGGGCTACAATTGTGGTTGTGTTTGTATTGTGACACCCTGTACTATTTGGAACATCGGGTGCTCATCTCTACCATCTGTCTCAAACTCTAGCACCTGCCTCTAAATAGTCTCAAGGACGGCCTCACTAAAAGTCGATGTCGTGTGCTTGATATTGGCCCTCAACCCTCGACGGAAGAATCATGTTCTATCCCTGGGGTTACCCACTAGTTTGGGCACATAAGCCTCCTGTAAGAAGGGTTTACTCCCTCTCCAACATGTCCTCATGTTGCAAGGTAAAAAACTCCACTTTCTAATGCTCCGTAGTTGTGTCAGAAGCATAAGCACTCAAGAATAATTCTCGAAAATGAGCCCATGAAGTAATCTGCCCCTCAGTAGTTTGGGTGGCCTTCCACCAGATTGCAGCTTCATCATCAAGCATATGCGCAACAAAGAGTACAACCTCAATGTCTCTGCGCTCTTCTCAATATTGAGAAGTCAGTTCTCAACCTCAATGTCTCTGCGCTCTTCTCAATATTGAGAAGTCAGTTCTCTGGCGTGTTGTAACAACATGCCTCCAATGCTCGGGCCCAAGTCATCCGACGATATGTTTTTCTTTCTCAATATTTTTGGGCGGCCTAGGAAGCGGGCCCGTGTTACATTATACTTGTTTCATTTTCTTTTCCATATTCATGAGATATCTTGTGCACATTAATCTATATACAAATAATTCATAAAAATCTATGACGCCATGAAATAAAATAAATCCTTTATTATTTAATAAAAAAAAACTCAAGGGTAATAATTCAACTTTTGGTACGACGAAATGAAATAAATAAATAAATTTGCGCCCACATGCCCTACAATGAGATTAAATAAAAATTTTTACATATTAAATAACTCTCATGTAGCCTTGATAATTAAATTCCTAAAATATTAAAAATAGAGGGTGAGCTATAAAGCTCAGTGAATCATCCCGAAAATATTAATTCATTATTTCGACAAAATAAAACATGCATAGCCACCACTTTCAAGGAATTAAAATGATTCAACCAATTTATTATTTCTGTTGTCATTAAGGACCGAAAGGACATCTCCCAGCATTCCAACCTTAGGGAAAGAGCAACTATACTGAACACAGACCCATTCTAATGGGTCAATTTCGAACCCTCTATTATCTCACAACTTTTATTTGGAATGTTCACGGTGCAATTTCGACCTAGTGCCAGTACATGGCTAAGATTTTTATTTAATCTCATGTGAAATGTAAAAGCATAACATTTGAATAATTAATTGTATGTAAACATTTCAACAGGGTAACATTTCACCATAGATTATGCATAAAAATAAACTTAAGCATGCATATTTTATATGTCATGTATATAATATTAAAAATCTAAACACTCAAGCAAGCATTATTTGAATCAAAATAATATATTAAAAAGCAAAAATCATTTCACCTCGAGATCGTTTCCTTCTGAACCTTTTTCAGATCTTTCCCGCTTGCTTGTGCTAGACTTGTGTAGCACTATGTTGCTACTACTTCGATGGCTGTTTCGAATAGTTCAAGAAAAGAAAAGAAAAGAGACAAAACATGTCAAGAAGGAGGCAGAGAGTGAGCAAGAAGGATCTTATCAGCTCTTGCTTTGGGATGAAAAGAATGAAGGGAAAGAGGGGTTTATATAGGGTCTTCTGGGGGCAAAACTTGTAATTTTCGAGCATTCTTTGTAATTTTCATTTTTATTAGGTCTTGGTGGCTCCAAAAGAAAACAACGGATTTTAAGGTTTCGCGGGATTTCTTTCGTAATTTTTTTGGGTTTTTGGTTTATTTTTTCCTTCTTTTTAAGGACGCGTACGCGGCCCGTGCACGCGTTTACGTTTTGTGCATGGGCTTCGGCCTATGTGTGATTCGTTTTTTTTTATATATATATATATATATATATATATATATATATATATATATATATTCTTCTTTTTTTCTATATTTATAAATACACACAACTAACTATTATTATTATTATCTTACCTAATAATTTAAATAAGTTTACATATATATAAATTTGGACACATATACAAAATACAATTACACATTATTGACCATTGATATTTAATGCATACACATGCTTATAAATGCACTACACGTATATATATTTATATTCATTATTATATGCTTTAATGTTGCATTAAAATGTATTTCATTTTTCTTACTGCCTCAATATACACCAAATATTAATAACTCTTCAATTTTGGATTATTTTATTTCCTCGAATTTTGTACAAATTTGTTAAGTATTACAAGTTACCCTCGTTAAAAGAATTTCGTCCTCAGAATTTGTATTGATGTACGTAAGTGTTGTTTGGTTGTATCGAGAATCCTAACCACAGCTTCTTCCTATGTGGTATCATTTTGGATGTTCACCTCTTCCCAACAGATTATGTGGGAGGGATCTAGTTCGTACTTCCTCAGCATTGATACGTGAAATACATGGTGTATTGAGGACATTCGATCTGAAAGGTCTAACTCGTTGGCGCATTCGTTGATCTTCCTGAGTATTTTGAAGGGTTCAATGAATATAAGTGCTAGTTTTCCTTTGATTCCAACTCATTTAATTCCCTTCTGAGGATTGATCCTTAGAAACACTTTATCACCTAAGTGGAATTTTAGAGGTTTTCTTCTCCTATCAGCATAACTCTTCTGTCTAGATTGTGTAGTGGTCAGTCTCTTCTGAATTTGGTTCACCTAATTGTTCGTCTCTTGCATGAGATCTGGCCCAGTAAGAACGTGATCCTCAAGCTCAACCCAAGAGGTTGGTGATTTGTAGGGCCTCCCATAGAGGGCTTCGTACAGAGCCATCCTTATGCTTGCCTGATAACTGTGGTTATAGGCAAATTTCGGCAGGTGTAGGTACTTACTCCAGTTCCCTTTGAAGTCAAGGACGCAAGACCTCAGCATGTTGTCTAGCATCTGGATGACTCTCAGACTGGCCATCCATCTGAGGATGAAAAACCATACTCATGGTGAGCACAGTGCCTAGTTCCTTCGATAGACTCATCCAAAATTGTGAGGTGAAACGAGAGTATCGGTCTGACACTATTGTCTTAGATACCCCATGAAGGCGTACTATCTCTCTTATATAGAGTTCACTTAGTTTTCTGACTTGGTCTGTAGATCTAATGGGCAAGAAATGGGCCACTTTAGTGAGACGATCCACACTCACCCAAACAATATGTTCCCCTTTTGATTTTTGGATAACCCGCTGACAAAATTCATCGCGATGTTATCCCACTTCCATTGGGATCAGAAGTGGTTGTAACAGTCCAGAGTGCTTTCAATGTTCCGCCTTTACCTGCTGACAGGTTAGGCACTTAGAGACGTACTTGGCTACATCTTTTTTCATACCTCTCCATCAATAGGTCTTTCGGAGATTTTGATACATCTTATCTCCTTTAGCATGCATCGTGTACTTTGTTTGATGGGCTTCATCTCGAATGGTTTGCCTACTCGGTCTGTTTGCGATGCGCAAATTCTTTCTCCTAGCCTTAAGGTACCTTCAGCATCCATTCTAAAGTCGGTATGCTTGCTTCGTTGAATTCCTTCAATCAACCTTGTGAGCCATTTGTCTTGCCTTTGATCTTCCTGATCTAATGCAGAAGATTCGGTTGACAAGTCATGTTGTATAGGTAGGCTCGTTCTTCATTTAATGTCATTCCCATCCTGAAGTCTTCAGTTAGTTGGTACATCTAATCCTTTTCCTCCTCCTGTTTGCTAAATTCTGTACTGAGGGCGTCTGCCACTACGTTGGCTTTTCTTGGATGGTAATGAAGTTGAAAATCGTAGTCTTTAAGGAATTCCATCCACCTATGTTGCCTGAGGTTCAATTCCTTCTATGTATAGATGTATTTCAGACTTTTGTGATTTGAAAACAGTCGAACCTCTCGCCAAATAGGTAATGCCTCCATATCTCCAAGGCAAACACAATAGTCGCTAATTCTAAGTCGTGTTGGGTAGTTTCATTCATGGATCTTTAGTTGTCATGAGGCATAGGCAACAACCTTTCCTTCTTGCATCAAGACTGCACCCAATCCGTTTTGTAAAACATATATGTGCAGAACATATGTAATGCTATGAGTCGAAGTGACTAAGATAGGGGCCAAAGTTGATCTCCTCATCAGTTCTTGGAATGATTGTTCACACTTCTCATCCCAAGTGAATGTAACTTCTTTTCTGGTCAGTCTGGTCATAGGTTCCGCTAATTTGAAAAAGTCTTTTATGAATCTTCTATAGTATCTAGCTAGGCCCAAGAAGCTTTGGATCTCAGTAACCATCTTAGGTTGTTTTCAATCTGTGAAAACTTCCACCTTTTCAGGATCTACAGAGATACCTTCCGCTAATACTACTTGACCAAGAAATTTGACCGCCTTCATCCAGATTCACACTTGCTGTACTTGGCATATTGTTGGTGTCTTCTGAGTGTTTGTAACACAATCCTCAAGTGTTCTAGGTGTTCATCTTTTGACTTTGGAGTATATTAAGATGTCTTCAATGAATACCATGACAAACTGGTCAAGTTATTACCTAAATACTCGGTTCACCAAGTCAATAAATGTTGTTGGGGCATTGGTTAAACCAAAAGGCATTACTTTAAACTTGAAGTGTCCATATCAGGTTCTAAAGGTAGTCTTGTGAATGTTTGATTTACGGATCTTCAACAGATGATACCCTGGCCTAAGATCAATTTTTGAGAAATGAGTGGCTCATCTCAATTGATCAAATAGGTCGTCTAGCCTTGGTAAAGGGTACTTGTTCTTTATCATTGCCTAATTCAATTTTCAATAGTCAACACATAGTCTCATAGATCTGTCTTTTTTTTTTTTTTACGAATAACACTGGAGCTCCTCAAGGTGATTCACTTGATCTGATAAATCCTTTATCCTGGAGCTCGTCTAGTTGAGGCTTCAACTTGATTAATTCTATTGGTGTCATACGGTATGGAGATATAGCTATGGGGTTGGTTCCATGTTTGAGTTCAATCTTGAACTCGACGCCTCTAGTTGGTGGTCGTTTGGGTAAGTCATCAGGGAAGAGATCTTCGTAGTCTCGGACTACTTCTTGGCTCTTGATCTCTTTCTGTCCTTTAAAGTCCTCTTTGAAGAGTTTCTTGAGGTCATCTTCCTATTTTAAGCAATTCAACATGGCCATCATTGGGCTCTTAGGCAACCTATGAATATCACCATTAATTTTAAAGGTTTCTCTTAAGGGCAACTTTATTGTCACTCTTCTCTAGGGGCAATTGATTTGCACTTGATACTGGTCCAAACAGTCCATACCCAATATCACATCGTACTCATAGAATGGAAGTACTTGGAGATAGGGTGAAATCAGCTTATCCCCAAATCTAAGATCACATTTATATATTCTTTTTATAGTGACAGTAGTTCCTATGGGTGTGGATACATTTAAGGTTACATGCAAGGTTTTTGTTGCTAGTTGTAACCTATTAACCAGTTCTTTTGAAACAAAAGATTTAGTAGCACCCGAATCAAACAACAATTTCACAGCAACATAAAATAATAGGAATGTACCTTCTACCGCGGGGACTTGTTCATAAGCAATTGCAAATACTCTGGCCTGGTTCTGCCCACGACCTTGGTTTTGGTTTTGCCCCTGGTTGTTGTTTGGTCGAGGTAGTTGTTGTTAAGGACGTCCATTCTTTCCTTTTCTTTGATGTTGTTGCTGTGGTGGAGCCTGGACTTTAGCAGGACAAAACCTCGCCAGATGTCCTAGTTGGTTGCAATAATAGCATAGTCCTTGTTGTCTTGCTTGCTCCTTTCGTTCTTCTTTGTTTGGCCTTGTTTGCTGTAGGGCCTGGAGTGCCTTGTTTCTACCATTTTGTTGGTTGAAATTTTGTTTCTTCTGAGGCCCCTAATGATCCTTACCATCTCTGAGCCTCTTGTTCCGGTTCCTTAACCTTTGTTCGAAGTTTAGTTCCTGTTCTAGGATTAATGCCCTGGTCTACAACTTCTCTCTATGTCTTCGGGCATGCTGTCTTTATTAACTTTCGGATCTCAATCTTGGGACCCTGAGTGAAGCGGTTGACCTTTCATCTTCTCCTCTCTAATCAGCTCAGGTGAAAACTTGGCTAATTTAATAAATTTGGCCTCATACTTGGTCAGTGTCATATCTCTCTATTTTAGCTGAATGAAGTCCTCCTGCATCTTTGTCAATGTTGTTTCAGGGAGGAATTTCTCATAAAATATCTCTTTGAACTCTTCCTAGTTCATTCCGCTAATGATGATGTTCAGGTCTGCCTTTACCATCCGCCACCAGCTTCTAGCTGGTTCCTTGAATTGATGGGTAGCCAACGCTACCCTACTAGGACCTGTTACTCTCAATACGTCCAGGTGTTATTCTAATTCTTGGTGCCAATGGTCAGCTGTTAAAGTTATCCATCAAATTGTGATGGTTGAAGCTTCTTTAATTCTAGCAGCATCTTTCTGTGCTCACTATCTTCCAAATTCTCATGTACCTCCTGACAAGCTAGAACCTCGAGCATTGGTACTGGCATTCACTGCAGCACCGGTCTGGACCTGTGGCTGTGGTGCCACCTGAGGCGTCTGGGGTAGGACCCTCATGATTTGTTCCATGACCCTCTTTGTGACCTCTAATATCATATTTTCCATCTGGTTCTTAGCTATATCATTCAATACCTCTTGCCCCCGAGAATCAGTCTTGTCAGATGTTGTAGCTCTAGTAGCTTATCTTCTAGGTCCGACCATTTATCTACAAATCAAGTTGTTTCAGTACTAGTTCTCATGGTTTTGCCTTGTTGTACTATCATGACTCTAGATTCAGGTTTTTAAATTTCTTGATTTGTCTACTGGCCTAGTAGTTTATTTTTCTAAGTTTTGTTGTTTTTAGGTACGAGATTTTGTCTCATACATGCATATTCAAATAACAAGATCATCATACATTCAATCATTTAATAATGCAAGTTCATGCTTAGCATAACAAAATTCTAGGCTTTCGCATATGCCTCTGGGTTCGAGTGTCCCATACCATCCTTGCCCATTGACATAGACTACTATTCATAAGTTATACTACATCCAATCAATTTCGCTAAGTGTCTCAATTTCTAAGGGTTCCCAAGCTCCACTATCCCATACCAGCCAAGCATAGAGAAGCAAGTTCGTCCAAAGCCACCGATGATTCACCAAACAGGTCCGTCATTCTCCAAGTCCAGGATTCCTCCATACCCCTAAATTCCTATACGTCCCATACCACATAGAAACTAGAGATACAGGATCATCCCGATCTCATGCCTTGACCGTACAAGTATTTCGTTTTCATACATTTTCAGTCTCTAACCTATATCCTAATGTTTTATTTATGATTCACTATGCTACCCAAGTTTCAACCTAAGGTCTCTGTCCTAGACCTAGTGTTCAAGTCTTAGTTGAGAAGTTCTTTTGTCGAACCGTTAACCTTCATCTACTTGCGATACCACCTTTAGCATCTCCTTTGAACAATAGTAAGTTCCTTACCCTTAATTACCACCTCCTAGTTTTCTTTCGTAAGAAAATAAGTATGTTCTTCAACTCCGACTACTCGTATGAGCTGGTGGGACAACCTCCTGATTGGATGGCGAGACCGACATCTACTTAGCGATCGTGCTTTTTAGAACGGGAGAACCCGTCTCTCTTTCAATGTTTAGCTTTACTCGGGACAATGGTTACCCACTATTAGCTCAACTTGTAATTTTTGTATTCAAACAAAATAGTTGAGAAACATATATTCTTTTTTTGAAAAATAATTTTTTAAAAGAATTTTAATTTCCAAAAGAGGAGGTAGGGATTTCTAAATTAATTAAAATTAAAGGTCTTACCTGACCAGTCAATTCTTTCTAATCCTTGTTCAAGACATCTACAGCCTAAGCTCTAATACCACCTTTGTAACACCCCGCCTCCCATGCCCAGACCCATGTCATACGACGGTATATTTTTCTTCCTCAGTATTTTTGGGCCGCCCGGGAGGTTGGCTCATGTTACGTTATCCTTATTCCATTTCTTTTCGATATCCATGGGATATCCTGTGCACATTAATCTATGTACAAATAATTCATAAAAATCTATGCCGCTATGAAATAAAATAAATCCTTTATTATTCAATAAAAAAATTTAAGGGTAATAATTCAATTTTTTTACAACGAAATGAAATAAATAAATAAATTTGGGCCCACATGTCTTACAATGAGATTAAATAAAATTTTCTACATATTAAATAACTCTAATGTTGCCTTAATAATTAAATTCCTAAAATATTAAAATAGAGGGTGAACTATATACAACATAGTGAATCATTTCGAATATTTAATTCATTATTTCGACAAAATAAAACATGCATAGCAACTACTTACAATGAATTAAATGATTCAACTAATTTATTATTTTTGTTATCATTAAAAATCGAAAAGATACCTCTCAGCATTCCAACCCTAAGGAAAAAGGTATTATACTAAACACAAACCCATTAGAGTGAGTTAGGGTCAATTTCGAACCCTCTATTACCTCACAACTCTTAATTGGAATGCTCACGATGCAATTTCGACCATGTGCCGGTACGTGATTAAGATCTTTATTTAATCTCATATTAAATGTGAAAACATAATATTTAAATAATTAATAGTATGTAAACATTTCAGCAGCGTAACATTTCACCGTAGGTTAACCTACGCATGCATATTGTATATGGCATGTATAAAGTCTTAAAAATCTAAACACTCAAGCAAGCCTTATTTGAATCAAAATAATACATTAAAAATCGAAAAATCATTTCATCCAGTGTTGTCAAGGCGGTAAGGCGGTTTAAGACGGTATGCCTCCATAAGGCAAGGCGAGGCCTAGGCGATGACTAGGCGACGCCTAGGCGGTCCTTAAAATAATTATTTAAAGATCCCTGAAGAATTATTTATTTATTTATTGGTCCCTTATCCAATATATATATATTTTTCCTAAAAAATTGTTTAATACTTTTTTATAATTTTATTTATTTTTACTTTACATTTAATTAATTAATGATATATAAATTATAAAATTATAAATAATGACATATTAGATAATTCATTATGATAAAATCATGATCATCATAAGTTCATATACTTCATATTCATAACATTCAAAAAAGAAGAGCTAATTTTGTGCGCATGAGAGAGAGAGAGAGAGAGATGTAGATGTAGAAATGTAGAAAGACAGAGAGGGAGAGATGCAAAAGAGAAAGTGACATAGCAAAGAGACCTGGAGAGATGCAGAAAGAGAGTAGAGAGAGAGAGGGAGGGATGTAGAAAGACAGAGAGGGAGAGATGCAAAAAAGAGAAATAGACATAGCAAAGGGAGAGATATGCACAATGAGATGGAGAGAGTCGTCGGAGTTGCTCACTGAAAAAGACGTCGGAGTTGCTCGCCGAAGTGTTGGAGATGATCGCCGGAGTCTGAGAGATGATCGTCGGAGTTGGTTCGAGTCATTTAACTTTGAGAGGTTTGAGAACAGAGTTATTAGATTTAGGTTAAATTAAAAAAAATAATTAATTAATTAAAAGTCCTCCTATTTTTTAAAAATTTACAGAAAAGCCTTTCTAGTGCCTAGGCGGTGAGAGGGCTTGGACGCCTAGGCAAGGCCTAGGCGACGCCTTGACAACACTGATTTCACCTCGAGATCGTTTCCTTCTGAACCTTCTTCCGATCTTTTAGATATTTTTTGTTTGCTTGCACTAGACTTGAGCAGCACTCTGTTGCTACTACTCTGATGGTTGTTTAGAACAGCTCAAGAAAAGAAAGTGGACTAAAGATATCAAGAAGGAGGTAGGGAGCAAGCAAGATAGATCTTTTCAGCTCTTAATTTGGGATGAAAAGAATAAAGGGGGAGCGGGGTTTATATAGATTCTTTTGGGGGTGAGACTTGTAATTTTCGAGCATTCTTTGTGTGAAATTTTTTCATTTTTATTAGGTCTTGGCAGCTCCAAAAGAAAACCATGTATTTTAGGGTTTTGGGGAATTTTTTTTCGTACTTTTATTGGGTTTTTGGTTGATTTTTTTTTTGTTTTTTTCATTATTTTCTATTTTTTTAAGGAAACACACGCGGCCCATGCGCTTGTGTACGTTTCAAAGCCCATGCGCGATTCATTTTATTTTTTAAATAAGTTTACATATGTATAAATTTTCACACATATATAAAATTACACATTATTAAACACTTATATTTAATACATCAACATACTTATAAATACACTACACACACACACCCACCCCTATATATATATATATATATATATATATATATATATATATATATATATATATATATATATATATATATATTCATTATTATATGCTTTAATGTTGCATTAAAATGTATTTCATTTTTCTTACTGCCTTAATATACACCAAATATTAATAACTTTTCAAAGTTGCATTAAAATGTATTTCATGAGTAGCATCATCTCCTTGTTTCACCGAGGCTACCTTTGCGTGGTTTACAACCCTCTCATTTGCTTTGATCTCAGGTATAATTGGTGTGGGGGGTGATACTGGCACAACTCTCTGTCTCTCAGCCTTAATCCATTTAGTCTTTCTCTTAATAAGGCTATCTAGGCCTAAGTAGCTTTAGTAGACGCCTTGATCATAGCCTTAAGCCTCTGTATAGGGTTCTGCTCAAGCTGAATCAGACGTGGAGGTGGTGGCACTGGCTCCGAGATCCTACGCAGTCTCCCACGTCGAGGACGCATCATGGTTTGCATAAAACATTAAGCTTCTGTCATTTCCAAGGTTAAGCAAACCATAACTTTAAATGCTTGTAACAAAAGATAACTACACATTAGGTGACTATCTCCAAGTGATAGTCTAATCCACAAGGTTCAAATTCTAAGTCTTAAAACTCACTAACTCCCAATGACAGTCCAATTCTCCTCACGATATGACCACTCCCACTCGGTTCCTCTTTTTGTCAATTAGAAATTAGAAAGTTTTTGTCCATAATTTTATTATGCTACTCTAAGGAATTTCCTAAGGTTTTCCTGACTGTCACGATTACTCTGAGGTTTCCCAGGTTAACAACAATTGTTATTCTTTAATTGGAATCTAGGACTCTGATACTAATATTGTCGAGACCCCTTGCCTAGGGTAAAGGGCGAACCAACCGGTGTAGTGCCCTGAAAAACCAACTTGCAAGCCGAGCTCGCCAAAATCCTATTAAGCCTCCTTTACACCCCATACACAACATCATTAGAGTAATCAAAAGAGATGAGAAAGTAACTAAATAAATAATTACAATAGAAATTTAAGTAAAAAAAAGTTAATTATATATATTCCCTTAAATGTAATAGCAGCGGAAGTGTCTAAGTCAAAATATTTACAAAATTTTTTTTTACCCTCTATACGTATAACTAACTCTCCAAATAGTGAACTGTGTAGAAAACTTGCCAAAATAAATGAAGAACACAGTGCTATGTTATAACCATCTTTTTTTCTTTATCCATAGCAGAAGAACCTAAAATGTTAGAGTAGTGAGCCAATTTGTTCATAGCGGCTTCGTGAGTAATATAATCTAATCTATAACTTAGAACAAAAATTCTATAAAATAATGTCATTTATGCATGCACAACAATCATATGCAAATGAATGAAACAGTTAATGAATGTTAAATCTATAATGCAATTGTGCACCTTCCATTTCAAAAACGGTTTTAGTGCTAAAAACACATGTCGAAGCTCTCATTAGCCTACAAGGCAATAGTAAATCCACTTGAGCGGGCTCATTAGATAGTTAAGTGTATTATCATATAACATCATAAGGATTAGCCAGCACATCCCTCATACATGGCAACCTCAGATCTTCAGTAGTGAAACAATTGAGAACCTACAAAGAATGTACCTCTAGGTACAGCCAAGGAACAAAAATTCGACTTCGCCCCAAACTTCGACTTTTGAAAATAAGAATTAATTCGAAGAGTTCGAGAAATTCGAAAAAATTTTTGTAAAAATTTATCAACTTAGAAAAATTCAAAAATATACTATGTGAATGTTAAAATATGAACAATTTCTATCAAAAATACTAAAAATAAACATAATAAATATATTTTATATATAAAAGTATACATATAATGGTTCCGAACATGTAATTTAACATTAACAATGTTTTATGCTCATTGCACGTGTTAACCTAAAATTATTAAATTAAAGAAAGAAACAAAGAAAAATTAATGGTCTTGCAAATATAAACCCTGGTTTTCCTTTTTCTTTCTTTTTTCAACATTTTTCCCGTTAGGCTTTTAGCTTACTTTTCTCTCATTCTCTTCTCTCTATCATCCCTTCTTCAAGTTATAGCTTGTTTTTCTTTCTCTTGGATAGCCACTCGTTAGTTATACATATATCACCTTAAATTTTTTTCATTTATAGAGAATGACTTTTTTATACAATCTCTATAATTATACAGAAGAAACTTTGTGCACTACTTTTTCATGACTTATACTACAATTTTTTTCTACAAAAATCTTTAAAACTTCGAGTTTAAGTAAACTTTGCCTATTTTTTGGAGATTTCGACGAAATTTTGTAATTTTATAATTACAAGTGAACTTCGTTTCGATTGTCCAAATTACCTAATTAATTCGACTAATTTCGACGAACTTCGACTAATTTTCATACCATGGGTACAGCAACATCTGGTCCTCAATCTCAATCACATCCAATACCTTAACCCGTATCATTAGACCTCGAGATTTGGTGCAAATTTTCATTTAAATCCCATTTGAAGATTGTAAATGTAACACCTCAGCCCCCAAAACCTGTTTTGCACACGCTGCTGATTGGGCGTCTTTGTCTCTCGCGTAGAGATGGTATGTTAATTGGTCGAGGTCACT
Organism: Tinospora cordifolia; assembly: GCA_030144865.1. Lineage (NCBI taxonomy): Eukaryota > Viridiplantae > Streptophyta > Magnoliopsida > Ranunculales > Menispermaceae > Tinospora > Tinospora cordifolia. Next base: position 44,823 of record JAJIYU010000049.1, on the reverse strand, counting down.
CCCGCATCTCGACATCCGGAGACTGGGATCGCTACATATCATCCCAATACATGGTTAATCTTTCGTTCTCATACCATCCCAATACATATCAAAGTGCGAAAACATAAACAACAGTATTAAGCATGGTTAAACTTAGGGATGGCATGTCTAAAAAAAATAACATGGTTAATCTCAAGAAAATGAAATAACATACTCTAACCCTATGGTTTGAGTTCAAAATGAATTAATAACCGAATGTTTGGCTTCATGGCTCAAGACAATAGACAAAACAGCGAAAAGTAAATGAAATGTGAGTCTGTGCCCTACAATTGTACATATGAGTAAATTGCTACTCCTATACAACCCCAATAGTGGATTGTATCAGCTACTCTAATAGTTTCCAAGTACTTGCCTAAGCGAGTATCTTCAGTGGTTATATTCAGTGCATCTTACACAAAAACATCTTGAGTATTATAATAGTCAGAATACAAACATGCACACACTGGTAAAGCATTAGGCTTATCAACGATTCAATGGTTTAAGTTAACGTTAAGATCCAAAGGGGTTCTCCCTCGACATTCCAATTTAGGTTCGAAGTACTCAATATAACGCCTAAGGTCTGTCACACGCTCCAAAACCCTATCTCGATATTGATGTCTCACTCAATCATTAAATCAGGGAGTGAAGTCTCACTTAAACTCTTAGTCCCATTTTAAACAAAGACCTGCCTAGAGCTAGGAATGTCCACAGAGATGTCGGACTACTGCCATAGTATCTACATCTCCGTGTCGGTACGTAGTTAATTTTCTTTATCATCTTTGATTAATGATCACAAGCACATCCACAATTCGAATATCCAATATAAATAATTAATGGATATAAATAAACAAGTTATATTGCTTGTAATCGCATTAATCAAACTATTCATCACATGGCATGCATGACATAAATTCTTAATTGTATTGAATATCCGTACAAGGTATGGCATGTTATAAGCCCACATAAAAGACAAGCAGGCATTCATGACAATCACACACATTCTTAGCATGCGTCTAAACAATAATTAACAACAAACACACAATCATGTTTAATATTCGAACCAAAATAATACTAAAGAGTTTAGGTAGTCACTTCCACCTGTTATTTTTATGCCTCATGTTCTAATTCTTGCGTCGGTGATTACAATCTCTCAACCTAGTAGTTTAACATACAAATCCTCATCAATATAGGTGTTCGCATCATTTTCATTCTCCAAAACCATTATTTAGCGATCTACATATTATATGATACGCAAATAGGTCATAACTATTAGATGCTACATTTTGTGCACAAAAATTCAATAAACTACTTGTTTATCGTGTTATTGCGGTACTCTCTGTGTTATTGTAATAAAATAAGGTTATTCTCGTAGTGTACTATGTGTAACACTATGATAGTCATGAGATATTTTGAAAAATTGCACTTCGCCTCGTTTTCCATTCGATACATCAAGCTTAAGGTTCAAATATAAATATTTCAGCAACCAGAGAGTTTTATACCTTTACGTTGGTCCTTCCTTGTTAGCTTGTCTCCAAAAGACATATCTCAAGTGGTTTTGGAAATCTGTTATGCAGCAAGGGGTAAAACAACATGTTTTAGGTCATCAGAATCGGTTTTAGTTGCGATGGTCCTAATACACGAAGCACATGCGAGTACACCTTATGCGTTCCATTCGTTTCTTCTAAGAAGACCTTTTAAACACTCTAGTGGACGTTCGGGACGTTTTCGATGTTGTTAGGTCAAAGTGGTGTGCAAAGTCTTAAGAACCATGGAATAGTGACAATAAATTGGAATGCTTCGTGAAAGCAAATGCACGAAACAATGATAATAAACTGGCTTGCCTCGTGCAAACAAATGCCTTACCTTAGCATTATTGTTCGGAGACTCGTTGCAATTCGATTTCCTGGCATTTGGAGCGTTTCTTCTTCCCTCACACTCCACATGCTGTTATCAGGGGATGCACAATGTCAATTCTAGTTGAAACTGTGTATGGGAGGGGAAGGATTGATAGTGGTGCCTAGGATTCTCTGTGGGCATGAGCGACTAGGGTTTTCTTGTGAGTAAGATGGGTACTGCAAGGTGAATGACAAACAATTGAGTAATGGCAATTAGGGTTTTTGTGCATATGTTTATATATATAGGCAGGGTTGAATTATGGTTTGCGCATGGTTTCTAATTGCAGGACCGCCGTTTTGGCATGCCCTTAATCGCAAGATCGCGGTCCGAGGACCACGATCCTATAAATAAGGACCGCGGTCTCGACGAATTTTCTTGTCGCAGGACTGCGATCCTACAAACCAGGACCGCAGTCCTTGCAAACCTTCATTTTTCACGAACTATTGGAACGCAAGACCCTATTTTATAAACCTTGGAAAGTCATGACCGTGGTTCTCACCTAGGGGACCGCTGTCCTACGTTATGACCCCTTCAAATCACATGACCTTTTTTTTTCTTTTCTTTTTTTTTTGTTTTTGGTTGTTTGTTGATTCATTATTCTTTGTTCTTTTCTAATTTTTTTCAACTTTGGGTTATTACAACAAATGCATTGCAATATGTAATAACATTTTATTTATAAATAGAACAATAAGTTTAAGCGATAAATTAGAAACTACTACTCACAAGGATGCTTAGCTCCTGGTGCTCCTCTTATAATTGGTCATGTCCCGCTAACGTTTGATGCTGCTTAATCAACTTAGTTTTTTAATATCATTATTAAACTTGGCTCAAATCTAACTTTATGATTCTTAATTAATCAAAAAATTGACTCAGTCAAATATGGTCCATTTATGGATTTAGTCCATTTATGCTGACCCAAAACACAGGCAACCCTAACCAAGCCTAACACTCGTTGACTTGTATAATTGACAAAGTCAACATGGTCAATAAGGTCAATTGATGCAATTAAGCCCTTAATGCTGACCCAAAACACCAAAAATATATACTGTCAACATGTATCATATTTTTGGTATACAATAAGCAACCTTTTTCATAAATTTGACAGTTTAATATAGTAAATAAAAATAATTAAATAATTTTTCATGTTACACATTTTTCCTCATAAGTATTTCATAATGTTACACAACATTGTGTGTGTGTGTATATATATATATATATTTTAATAACATTTTTCTATTATTTAATATTATATAACTTTATATACATTTTTATTCATTAATCCTCAAATTGCATAAATATAAATTTAATATATCAATTGACTTCTAAAAATCTTAATTTTAATGTCATTGAGTTCAAAATTTTATTTTAGACATTTTATTGCCTGCCAACTAAAATTTCAGTATTAATAAGTATATCTCTATGTGTCAACTTTCAAGTACAATATAAATTCTTAGGGCCTATATGATTATAAATAAACTATATATCTATGTTCAACTTGTTAATCTAAATACAATGATATCTACACACACACACACACACACACACACATATATATATATATATATATATATATATATATAATGTGCAATTTTAGTCATATTAAAAATACACTCTACTTTTGAGTCACACAATATACTAACACTTCTATTGAAAATTACAATAGCAAAACTATAATTCATAATTTTTATAATAATTCTGAATTGAAAAGAGGTAAAAATTATTTACCCAAAGTGTCGGATCCTCGAAAAAAAGGTAGATTTTCTTCTTTCTCTTTCCTTTTACTTTTTCTCCTTCATCTCTCTTTTTTTTTCCTTTCTCGAATGAGCTTGTGAGTAAAAATGAGAAGTGGGCAAGCCATATATGGTATACAATAATTAACCTTTTCATAAATTTGATAGTTCAATATAGTAATTAAGAATAATTTAATTATTTTTTATGTTACGCATTTTTCCTCATAAATATTTCATAATGTTACACGACATTGTATATATATATATATAATTTTTCTATTATTTAATATGATATAACTTTATATACATTTTTGAAATTTCGAAAAAAATAAAGAAATTTTTTTCTTTATATACAATTTGGGAGGATAAATAAAGAATTTTTGAAAAAAATAAATATATACAATTTGGATAGAACAACATGAGTTGGAAGGATAAGATATTAGCCCAATATCTTTACATTTCGGGTAAATTATTTTTTTACCTCTTTTCAGCTCAGAATTATTATGAAAATTATGAATTACAGTTTTGTTGGGGTAGTATTTTCACTATGAATTATAAAAATTATGAATTATAGTTTTCAATAAAAGTGTTAGTATATTGTTTGACCTAAAATTAGGGTGTATTTTCACTATGACTAAAATTAGACATTATATATATATATATCATTGTGTTTAGATTAACGAGTTGAACATATATATATATAGTTTATTTGTACTTATGTGGGCTCTAAAAATTTGTATTGTACTTAAAAATTGACACACAGGGGTACACCTATTAATACTGAAATTTTAGTTGGCGGGTACTAAAATGTTTAAAATGAAATTCTGAACTCAATGACACTAAAATTAGGATTTTTGGAGGTCAATTGATGTATTAAATTTATATTTATGCAATTTGAGGATTAATAAATAAAAATGTATATAAAGTCATATAATATTAAATAAAAAAAATTTATGTATATATATATAATGTTGTGTAACATTATGAAATACTTATGAGGAAAAATGCGTAACATAGGAAATAATTAAATCATTCTTAATTACTATATTGAACTATATATATATATTGTAAAAATTAATTTATTTTATTAAATAATTTTATCATTTAATAAACTTTCACTATGAAAAAATTATTATTATTATTATTATTATTATTATTATTATTATTACCATCATTAATTTTTTCTTTTATTTTTATTTAATACACTCATTAATTAATACAATTGTCGTAAAATTACATATTGTTATTTATAATTCTTTAATTCATATTTAAAAATATATATCAAGCCCGTCGACTCAATCTCCAAAAATACGGGTTGCTAAATTTTGTATTTTTTATAGAAAGTATTTTATTTTCTTAATATTTAAATTTATTTTTCATCAAGCTTAATTTTTCAAAATTTTTTCCTCTTTTTTAAATACTTTATTTTTAATTTTCTTTTGACTCTATTTATTTTATCTTTTTTATTTTTTACTATTCTACTTATATCTTGACTTATATGTAATTGTTTATTTTTTTCTATTCAAATCTCTAGTTTTTAACATCATTTTCAGTATTTAAATTTTCTAAAAATGTTTTTAATTAATTTTTTTATTATTTTCTATGTTTTTTTTCCTCTTTTATCACTTACTAATTCAAAATGTACATGTATATCGATATATACTCATAGATATAGTTTATAAATTTCTGAAATTTATTATTTTTAACTAAATTTTCAGAAGTCTAATTTCTGTGAGTTTTTTTCCTATTAATAATTTGATTAATGTATTTGTGTTACTATTTCAATATATTTTACTAATTAGGCCATTTTTAATCTAAAAATTTTAATTTTATTCCAATAACTTTTTAAAAATTATTTTTCACTTGTTTTTAATTAAATTTTCAGAGTTTTGATTTTCTCAAAATTTTGTATTAATAATCTAATAAATATAATTTTTTTTTCACTATTTTTACTCTGTTTTATCAATTTGATCATTTTCAATCTAAAAATATTATTTTTACTCAAATAATTTTGTAAAAATTATATTAGTTAGTTTTTAGTGTATTTTAATCCTCAAAATTAATTTGAGTAATTTTTCTCTATCTATTTTTCTTATTAACTATTTTCATGATTTTGTACATTCTATTTTTCATTTACAAGTATATAGTTAATAAAAATTCTAATTTATCATTTTTTTACTGGTTTTTTTTAAATAAAAATTTCAGCAACTGTTTTTTTTCTATGTTTTAGATCATGCTATTGTTTTCTGTATTTTATTTTTTTCCTTTAGTGTAAAAAAACGTTCTTTTTCTCCTAATATTCATGATTTTGGTTCATGATTTTGGTTTTCTAATATATTCAAACATGCACTAAACCATGTAAAAAGAAAACAAAATTTTCTAATGCTTTTTACATGACAAAATTTCATTCACATATACTTTTCTACAATTAAATAATAGTTATGACAAAACTATGTATGAATAAATAGTTTAAACCCTTTTGCATGCTTATTTGATGATTATAGATAAAATGAGTGGTCATTATTTAAGTTTCATATAAAAATAAAATTAAAAAATATTTTCTTTTGATTTCCCTAACTCCTATGAACATGTTTTAACATAAAGACATGATTAATCAATAAAATGAAGGTTGAGAGATTTTTACCTCAATAACTCATTTTTTCAGTGTTCCCTTTTATGTGAATTAAGGAATTTACCTAGAGCATGGTACAAATTTATTTATAAAATATTAGAAATTAAACATACAAAATTATTGTTTTACCCCTGATTGGTCTAAATAACATTTACTGTTTCACACAGTGTTGCTTTATAGTTCATTTTCTACTCGAATTAACCAATTTACCCTTAAGTGACAAAATTACCATTTTACTCTTGGATTTTTAATGTGCTTTCTACTCATTTATGACCTTGTATATTTTTGTTCTAAAAAATTTGAGAAATTTTTAGGGTATTACATAAATAGGTGTTCTTTAAGAACTACTGGTTTTCCTCTTGGTTCATTATATTGAAATATGAGGTCAATTAAAATATATTGTGATTGGAAGCAAAAAGTCTTTTACTACCAATATATTTTTATTTTAGCATAATTTGCCAAATATTTTGGAATCTCAATATAATGTTTCTTAAATGTCATGATTGAAACGATTTTCTTGCCATTAGGGAGGTGAAGCCCAATTTTGAGAGATAACGACATATAAAATTGTTAATGCAATATGAAGCTCTATAAACATGAATCTTAGAAGAGAAGTTGAAAACTAATTGATAGTTCCCAACATCAATGGACTATGTGAACATGAATCTTAAATAAAAAATTTAAAATCAGTTGGTAGTTCACAACATCAATCATGTACAAATATAAATTAGTTAATTAATGCACAAGTTATATGTAGAAATTTGATACACCTGAAGCGTGATTGACTGGTTAAGTCAAAGGACACATATACAAAATATTCTTAAATATGAGTAAAATAATATTCAGATTATATATTCTACGAATTAAGAATTAAATATTTCATGACATGGAATAAATTGGGGACGTGAGTATCTTGAGGCATAAGTATTTCTTGAGAAGATAAATAAAAAAAATAGACTTTCAATAAAGAGAATAAACTTAATATAAATGTCCAATAAAAGGACTTAAGTATGCCTCATATATGAAAAATGTCATAGATTCAATGTATATATGAAATATTAAATTGAAATAAATATTGCTCATGATATTTGTGATATCCTTGAAGGGTTTGCACCTGAAGTTCTTATGGAGTTTTTACCTAGGTCTTGGGCTGCTTCTTCGACGTTTTATGGGGTTGTTATCCTTGAAGATGATGCTGATTTTCTAGGATAAAAGGTGGCTCAATTTGATGATGGAAGGATGGTTTAGCAAGTAGAAAGAAGGGAAGAGGAAGATGTGATGATTGGGGTGTAAGATGGGGCCTTTTTTGTGCACCTTTAAAATTTTTATTTTTTTCGGCTTGCCTTTCGAGGAACTTTCTGGGCTGGTTTTTCATTGATTTTCTTATCTAAGAAGTGGCTGAAAATTGAGGATTAATGGACGTTTTAACCAGGTGAAAAGATGAAGAAGAAGGTGTGGAGAATATATGCAAATTTGGAGCATTTCCATGGCTTGTAGGTGACAATAGGTGTTTTTCACTTATTCCTTGGCTGTTTCTTTAGTGACCGGCTGAGGCAAGTTAAAGGAAAGTTAAAAGTAGACTAGAATAAGAGACAAAAAGAGAAAACAGATTCGGTTATGGGGAACAAAATCATTGAGGTATTCTAGTGTTTTTGGGAGTGATTTTGTGTATATCTTTGTCGGGATTCTTAGGTTCAGTCAAAAGTTGGTTTTTGATTTCAAATAAAACACCTAATCCTCTTTTGAATCTAAATTTATCCTCTCCAAGTTGTCCCATAGAGAGTAGAATAGGTACTCTTGGTTGTTTAATTGGCTTAGATTTACATAACTAGGAATGTTTATTTAAATTATCTACAAAGACGAGATGAGAGTCCAATTTGACTAGATCTCCTTGTTTGGACGCCCCTTATGGAGTTATCCATGCTCCATAAGTTGCTTAATTATGTAAAATTGGTCCCATTTTGTGAGCCACATGTTATTATCTCATTACAAAAGTGCTAGGCCCACAGATTCTCACATATGACCTAATCTTTATCGTTAATTCAAAACTTTTTGCGATGGATGTTCTAAGGTCTCTCTAATGGCCCAAGATTCAAACTTGACCATCAATTTGATATCTTAATTTCAACTCATGAATTGACAAGTGTTTGCATCATTACATGACACATGCCAACATGATGTGCCATATAGTGTAAACATGACACCATCCGGTGCCACAAGTTATAATTTTTTAGTATGCCTTATTTTTGTCATTTGGGATTATTTTTTATCTAAATATCACTCCCATAAGCTTCTTTGAGTCATATTTCATGTGAACATATCATTTTATCCTTGGTGATAAAATCGTCATTTTGCTTCTAGGAGTGCTAATTTCATCTGTCAAATCCAAATGCCTTATTTCGGTGGCTTATGTCTCCGGGGACTTTTAAGTCCTATATATATATATATATATTGCTTTTATGTGATTTTGAGGGTTACTTTTATATTTTATTATTTTTAGATTTTTGTCGTGCTAATTTAATCATTTTATTCAATAAATTCCAGATTTTTCAATGTATAGTTTGTTTGAAGCATAAGCCTTGTGTTTTCCATTGAATGCGAATTTCATATAATTTCTCTCTCTCTCTCTCTCTCTCTCTCTCTCTCTCTCTCTCTTTTAAGCATTTGACTTGCATCCCATTTAAATTTATATAAATTTACATCATATGCATTTTTTAAAAATTAGATTTGATTTCAATTTCATGATTCTCGTTAAACCTTAAAAAGTAGGGTGGTGTGAGAGTGGAGGTACATTCTTCTTAAGAAAATAAAGGTTAAAGATACTATTTCTTCTGCTTTTAACTAACCCTATTTATAAGCAAGTAATAATTGCTAGTAACTTATTATATATTTTATTAGTGCTTAATATGAGATTGTTTCTATTGCAAGTAATTAACCCTATTATATATTAACTTATTGAAGTTGACTTATTTCAGCTAGAGAGGAATATGTAGGAACTTGTGACCATTGTGCTCCCTTAATATTATAGTATACAATGATGAAATTTGACTATTTTTTAAGTATTTAAATTTATTTTCTTTAAATTGTTGAGATTTATTTTATATGAGTATTTCTATTTTGATTATAATAATTTTTGTTTGAGAATTCCTAATTTCCTTACTTTGGTGATATATGAGTTTTTATTTTTAGATAGGCTACATTATATTATATATACCGGTTAGAGTATACTGTAATTGACATGTTTGATGGTTCCAATGATGCTTCCTCTTACTTTGTTGGTTGATTTCTTTCTTCTCGCCTTTACAAGGTTTGACTGAGCATCAATTAGCATGTTGGCTATTACGTTACCAGCTTGGGGCATAACTCTAGAAATCTAGTGCTAAAGATTATGCTAGCCCATAAGAGTCCTTAAATTTAAAAAAAGAAAAAGTTTTTAAAAACTTTTTTTGAGGTCAAAACCACTTCTGTAAAAATGTAAACCATTTTGACACAAGATCAAGTAACTTCAAATCATTCAAAAATAATATGGCATTGTTTGAAATATTTCTAATTGAAAGATTTTTATGCTATTAACGATGAAGAAAGATTTTGAAGATTTTGAAAACAAATTGTTGAGACAAACTAGAAGATATCATACAATCATAAATGCAAAACAAATAAATTACCATTGTTGTCAGGATCTTTACCCAACTTCATGGGCTGTCTAATCAGCATTGTGTTCCATGGAGTCATTTTCACACCTTTAATCCAATGGAAGACAAAACAATAATTCCTTTAACAACTAAAATAGTTTCATCTGTTGAGAGTACATTTGTATGTTGGGTTACATCAGAGGTACAAAATTTGGTAGGTAGGTCAGTATATAAAATGACCTACAATACACAACAAAAATACGCAAAGAGAAATCCAATGGAAGACAAAAGAAAACTCAAACATCTACGATCACCTTTCCTTTGTCTAATCCTGATGTCCTTAAAAAATAAAATTAGTAGTGCGCCTAGTTCAACGTAGCTTAGTAAGTAGTATTTCTACATTGTTAAAATATGCTCTGAACATATATTCATTTAGATGACATAATACCAATAAATTAGTTCATCAGTCATAATACCATAGTATCTTGACAAAATCGAAAATCATGCAATCATATCATATATCATACACAAAATTTAATGATATTATACATGTCATATTTACAAACAATTATGCTCAACGAACCTAGGAAATCCTAACAATTTAGGACATAAGGTAGCAGACTCAGTGTAGCCTCACAAATCCAAAGCTCAACAATCATGCTTAACAGTTCCAGGACATCTTGGAAGTTTAAAACATAAACCAATAGATCCAATGTAGTCTTCAAAATCTACAGCTCAATAACTATTCATGAGTTTAGGTAGAGCCTTGCAAACTCGGAGAATTTTTTCGCATGCAATTATACGATTTTGATAAAATAGTTCCAAAATCATCCTTTTATGCGCTTATTTGATGTAGAACATATAAATGAAATGAAAGCAACCATTCATAGTGATGTTAGGTTCAAAATTCTCATAATATTAGTCGTTATCTTGTAAAACGTTGTCAAATTTTTCATATTTCAGCCATTTTCATGATATTTTTTTATTAGACCCTATTCTTTTTTATCAAAATTGTCATATTCTCCTTTATCCCATATCTCTCAGAGTTTATTAGTGACTAATAGAGTATGAGACCACATAAAATCACAAGTTTTCACATAAAATAATGAATTATACTATTATCACCCCATTTCGAAAGAGGGAGACATCATATTTTCTAGTATCTTGGATTATTTGAGAATGTATATTTAGTATTTACGGTTGGAAGCGTGAGCAATTACAAATCCTCGCATGAAGCCATACTTTCTTCCTTGACCCTAAGGTGTCAAACCATGGTTCTGAGCATAATTTTGAGTCATTTTTTTCACCTCTCCCTTTTTCGTCCCGCTCTTCATATAAATTAAAAGTTCATATGTTACTGATGAATTTCATAGTTGGCTTGTGGTATTGTTGGAATGGAAAGCTTAATCTATTGCAAACTCCAGAATAAGATCAATTCATCAATATATGGACTAGCATTAACATTTAGGTAAAGGAGAAGTGGAGATGCATCCTTTTTGCCATACTCTATGCAGTATGGGAGAAAAGAAAAAGAACTATTTGCAGGGAAGAAAAAAGAAATCCAGATCAAGTGATGGGAAAAATACAGATTTTTTTCGCGATTTGGATCTCTTCAAACAAAATGTGAAAGGAGAATAGTTATGGAGATTGGATTACAAATTCGCGTAATATTCTCCAAGCTTTGTAATTTTGAGATTTTTTTTTAATGTTTTGATGTAACTGATGGGGTTGCTTTAGTTTTGATGTAACTGTTGGGCTACCAACTTTTATGTACAAAGATTTCTCGTCTCCATTTCTTTAATATTAATGAATCGTGTTTCTGTTTTCCTATATATATACACCTCTCAAATCACCATAAGTTTCTACCATTTTCCATTCCCTTTGCTTTCACTATCTGCTTCTCTTCTAAAAGCCTTGATTTTATTAGTGTAAACCTTACATAATCTAAATATCCATGGCAACTTTTCGTGGAGGGTAGTGCTTCCACACCACTTATCTTCCCAATTAACCAGACTGTTATATTCTGAGATGGATGTAAATTTGTTACCATCTGAAAGTATTACACCACTTATCTTCCCAATTAGCCAGACTGTTGTATTCTGAGATGGATGTAAATTTGTTACCATATGAAAGTATTATCAGAACAAATTATGGATATTATATGGATAGATGGCTAATTTGATGGAGTATCTAGTTTTTTTTTATTTTTTATATTGATTGTGATTTATTAAGTAATTTGGACTTGGTGACATGTCGTATTTCTTTAGGAGACTATCAATTTTTTTTTAAAAAAAATTGGTGATTTGGTTAGGAAAAGGCTTATGGAGTTTTCTAACATGTTTGAGAATTTTGTGTTAGTCGTCACATCATCTGAGAAGGGTCGCGACAAAAGTGGTGTAAGAAGCCACTCCGGGGTCATCAAACATAGTTTTTATTTTCATCAACCAATTTTCAATGACCTCTAACACCAAATCCCTTGTAAATGTTAGAGGTACTCTCATTTTAAAAGCTTCCATTACCTTATTATATCATTTCTTTTCTTTCTTATCACTTCTATCTACTGGCACTGGAGTTTCTGTTGCTACAGTAGGTACTACATAATTAACCCGAACACTACTGGCACCAACTTCAGAGACTACTGGCACAAACTTTAGAGACTACTGGTGCATTGGGCTTCCATATCACTTTCCTCATCCTAGCCATCATTTCTAGAAGATGTGTAGTATTCTGCTATTACACCAATGCCTCCAACTTCATAAACCGTTCCTCTTGGGGATCTATAATTTCCTTGGTTCTTTCTCTTTAGATCTGTCCACTCGTAGAAGAGAAAGAAATGGATTAAATAACATCAACAAATTTATAATTTACATGTAGCTACCTACACAAACAAACATTATAATATATAAGCGTAATTCTCTTTCTAAGGCTTTTAAATCTAAGGCTCTTACACTACTTTTACTACAAATGATACCGGTAAAATCGTAATTTATAGTTTCATTAGCTATTTGTAGTGAAAAGGAGTGAAGATAACTTACCAAAAGGTCGGATTTCCCAACATTGCACTCTTCCTTTTCTCCCTCTTTTCTTTTTTCTTCTCTTCCTTTGTTCTTTGGTTCTGCAACGCGAAATGACAAACTTTGGTTTTTAATTAAATGATCCACAGCCCATCTGTTTTTATAAAAGAATTTATGTTTATAACCCGATTTGATATAGATATTATCAAAACAACCTACTCATATATAACCTACTGATATTTATAATATAACCTGTTTCAATATATATTTGTAAATAACATACTATAAGGTTTTTTTTAATTCATTTCTTTTTTTTCCTTTATCCAACTATTATCTTTCCATTACATTGTTTAATTTATTTAATTTATCCATGTAACATTTATTTTTTTAATAAGTATGTGTAATTAACACATATATATCCGCGTAGTTAGTACAAACGCGTGTATTTGTGCACATTTATTTTCATTTAAATTAATTTATGTGTCAAATTAAAATATGGAGCATTACAAATTTTCAACTTAAAAAATTTTGGTCCTCGAAACTTAAATTAAAGGAGAACATACCTCAAGTAATGAAAAGATTTGAAAATTTATCCTCAAATTTCCAGGTTTGCTCCTCATTGTCATAAAACTGTCATTTGACTCTAACTAATGAAAATTTCTTTATTCCTCAGCTTTTATACTTTTCTGACTGTGATCTGGAAATGGAATACATAGCTTGGAATTGTTGGATGCATCAAATGTTTCTTGCATCCCGCATGATCAAAATTCCCCCATGATGTCTCGACTATAGGAAACAAAATCCAATCAAATATCTAAGTCACTATAACCTTCTGATTAAGTCTTGCCTTACTTTCTCCCTATTTACTTCATGTGGGGCTAGAATATTAAGGTCAATCTTTCCTATTGTCCTCTAAATAGTGTGCATCTTATCTTTTAACACAACAGCCCCAATTTTCTAAGATAAGATCCCCATTTTAACCACAAAGGCCCCAAAAATATTATCATATGTATCATCTACTAGCATTCTTGATTAAGAAAAGTAGGTCCAAGTCAATGGTTTGTGAAAGTTGTTGCATTTGTCATAGTTCTTCCTCCTCCCATCCTTCTTTCCTTCCTTCAATACTATTATGCTTATCACATCCCTTTGTTTCTTCCTTGATCTGCCCCCCACTTCCTTTTTGTGTTTCTTATTCTCATCCTTTTCCACTTTGGACTATAGTAGAAGAGGAGAAGAAGAAGAGAGAAGAAGGGGTTGTTAACTGGGAAGGAACATGAATAACAAAACTTACCAGTTTGGGTTTTGTTGTCGTGCTCATTGTCTAAATTTTCTCTCCGTATTTGTGTTGTTGTCATTGTCATCGTCTTCTTCTTCATCATCATAACCCTTCATTGTGATTTCAAACTATTTCTCTAGGACATATTCATCCACGTCGTTAGTGTCATCGGTTGATGTGGCTGCCTGCTGTCATTGTCCTTGTCTTTCAACTATTGGTTGATGTCCCTACTTTGCTCCACTCCTTTAAACATTGCTTCTCCTAGGCCTTCCAGCCCATGAATCTTTCTTCTTACATAAGTTCTCTACCATTTTGCAAATGGGCTTGCTTTAGGCCCAAATGCGACTTTTCTAATGGGCTGTCTCTCCTAGCCATCTCTTATTTGGCATATGTAAGGGCATACTTTACGACCCTCATTTTCAAGCCCTATTACTCCATGGCCAATCCAAATTAGTCCAATTATTGATGGGTTGTGTCCACAAATAAAGAACTTCCACGTGTCAATCTCTTTGTTTCTCTACAATCTTGTGGCTAGTTGTCCCGTCTTGCCTATCCTTCGTCCTCCTTTTATCATCCCCTACCAGTGTCGTCGTCTGCAACACCAACAATTGTCGTCGTCGTTTTGCCACCTTGGACAACACATCTACATTACCTGTTGTGTTTGTTGTTTTTGCTAGGGTTCTAACAAACCTTAGACTTTCCAAAAAAATTTTTGGTGATCTCTATCATCTTTTTCTTTTGTCTCTTTAATCTCTAGGCAGTTGATCTTCTTCAGATCGAACAAATAGAGCTCCACCAACCCCTCTTCTTTGAAAGAAACCTCGTATATCTTCTGTTGACCCTCACCATCATCATTTTTAGGTTCGATGCTTCTCAGGTTTCTTTGCCATCCAGACTCCCACCCTGGTCCATGATCTTCATCAAAATAGCCATGGACCATGATGCCTTCTACCCCTAACCAACTTCTGCAACATTCAATTTGCATTCCATCTCATCTTTCTTCCTCCGTCCATGGTTTAGCTTTCCACTCCACATCATTATATTTTTTCTTTCCTTTCAACAATCTTCATTTCTCTTCCTTGTTTTGGCACTATCATAGTGCTTGTGTTGAGTCCAGCTTGGCCAACTTCACATCCCTTTTGAACAGAGAATGCTAATTTCCTCGTCTATTTTGTCCCTTCTTGGAAATGTTCTCTCCCTTTGCACCATGGCCATAATCTTGGTGGTTGTTCTTTTTGACATCTTAGTTTTTGTTGCCTCGGAACTCTGGATTTCTCCTCCATTACTATCATGCTTAGAACTTTTCTTAGATTTTTCCATCCACTTGATGGTTCCTCCTCGGGAACAAAGGTCGCTTGATTCCTTGTGTAAGAAGTTTTGGTTATCTTCGTGAAACTTCCCCTACTACTAGAGTGCGTCCCGACAATGACTACATAATCTAGCCCATGTGTGCTTCTTTTGATCGACTCATATCTTGGATGATGGATGCTTTTCGTTACTCTCTCCTTTGGCCAAATAGCACCCTCGTCGTTATGCTTTAATATGTACTTCATGGCTCTGGTTTCTTCTATTTACTCCAACAGTTTACAATCATGATGAACAAAGAATTTCTTGTACCGCATAGAGAAAGCCTTTGTAATTTTGAGTCCACATTGCATTTTTTTGTCCTCTCTTTCTTGTCTCTGCTTACCATCACTTTTTGCTTTGGAACTTACCTTTTTTTTGTTTGTTTCCTTTTGTGGGCCTGGCAGTGACCATGTGATGCTCATATGTTAGGCTTTCCTCCTTTTTTTACCACTTCGGTCCAACCATCATCTTTGTTGTCTCCTCTCATAACTTACACGATAGTCTTTTTTGTGCTGCTAGTCTTTTCATACTGCATCCTCTTCTTCCCAAGTTGTTTCTCCCATTAATGCTCCTCTCCATTGTCTAAAAATGGAAAGGTGTCTATATTTGGAAATATTGGATCAATGGGTAACTTTCAAGGAAAAAACCATGAGATCTATGTAATTGAATTAAAGTAGTTAAACTAAATATATAGGTGTAAATAAATAATAAAACATTTTAGTTAATTTTAGCACTTATAATTTGAAATTATTTGGTTTTCCATTAGAAGTAATGCAAAGATTATAAAAAGATTACTCAAAAAATGATTAGGAGGAAGGCAAGGATAGCTATATTCTCTCATAATGTATCATAAATAAATAAAGTAACTAATTGAAGGTAATAGATATATGGAGTGATTGTGGAGCAATGAACAGAGCATTGAGACTGAGCAACTAGAAACCACATGGATATGAGTGGATGAGAGACCAAGACACAAACGAACGAGGAAGGCGAGATTGTCAAATGGATAGGAACAGGATGTGGAGTCAAGTGTTGAAAACAGGAATAGTCCAAGAGGAGGACTAGGGTTGGATAGCTGTTGTGAGACGAAGGAATATAAAACTGACAAGCAAGACAGAGGAAGACGGGTCATAGCCGATCATCTGTAGAAGCTGAGACAACCGATGAAGGAATGGGTTAATAGGGTTCAAAACAGTAAATTCGCAATCCAGACTACAAAAAATGGAGACTGGCGCTACTCTTCTTTTCCAACACGCTTTAAATATTTTTTTTATATGTCACGTGAGGGACTATAATGAGATATTGACACAGTAGGTAACGAAAAATCGACTCTATTGTATTGTTGTGTGTAGGGAGATGACTACTTGGTTGAGGAAAGAAATAGGAAAACTTCTTGAAGGAGGAGACAGAAGGAAAGGTACAATAGGTGTTTTAAGGGACGAGGTTACACTACACTCATGGAGGTACTAGTCAATGATAATGGACAGTACTTGAAGCTTATGAAAATAGTGAATGAGCAACAACAAAGCATGATTATTGTGGAAGAAAGGACAATGGATGAGTGGCGACACTTTTGGAAGGCTCTATATAGAGTGGTTAAGGAGACGACAAAGTATGGAAACAAGATCCAAAACATGATGAAGACAATGGAACTTGAAGCTGCAAGGGAAGATGAAGGAAAGGAAGGAAGCAATCAAGAAGTTCTACGGACAAGAAGGAGGGAGGGTAGGATAGGATACGGCTAGAACTCTAACGGTAGACCTACACAGAAGCACAGTAGATATGGAGGGCAAAATGCGGCGAATATAACAGTTCAAAAGTTTTTAATCACAAGGGCGTTTGATGCAACACCATAGACAATGGTTGAATGATCTATCCAGCAGATATTGAAGAAAGAAGTTCACATACGATGGCTCGATGTGGCGAGAGGATTGATCTGCTGCCTAGAAGTAGAAGACAGGCAAATTCTTAGGGCAGAAGATACTAGACCTACTTAGGGGTTGTTACATCAAGGAATGGATGGACGAAATGGTGAACCAAGGAGCCCAAGTTGCATGTTGAAACAATTGGATGTGGATTGAAGGCATAGAACCAAAACATTGGAATATCTACATGTTCGACAAAATTAGAGAAGCGTGTGGAGGGTTGCTAAAGATTGCAAAAGTAACACTATCCAGTTCCATAATGGAGATGGGGTTTATTTGGTTAAGGGGGCATGAATTGGCTTTTCTCCCAAAGGAAATCGAGATTTGTGACGAGGAAGGAATTCAGGAACTCTGGCTGGTGGAGATTGAAAGAAATTGGGGCTTGGAGGTGACAAAGCTGAGATCCTAGTTCATTGACCAATTCGCAAGAAATCAATTTCCAAAAGACTTGTTTACCAAAAACCACTTTTTCGGTGTCTGGAGCAACGATGAGGTGGAAATCCAGGGCAACAACGATAGAGCAAGAGAGGTGGTTGATGGGATAGGGCAACGTACGGAGGAGCGGGCGCATACCGATGGGTACAGGTTTCAGGCGGCTAATAGGGAAATAAGCTATAAAGAAGAGATAGATAGGTCATGGGCTATTAGACAAATAAGGAAATGGGCTATAAAGAAGAGATAGATAGGCCTAAAGAAGTTGAAGCCCATAATAGCGACAAAAGAATATCCAACAGGCGTACTACCCTTAAAGTCTATAGTAGGAAGACAAAGCAGGCCCGAAGAAGTTATGAAGCACCCTAGAACGATAGGAGGCACAGATTCAAATACAAGTGGTTCATTTCCGACGAGTAGTGCAGGATGATTTGTTAGGTAAGACGAAGAATTGTGCTAGCAAGAGCGAAAGGTAAAAGTCACCGACTATATTAAGAGGAACTATAGAAGAGGATAATAGGGTTTTGGAGGAAGACGAGCTGTGAGAATCTCATGAGGTTGATTCCTCAAGCTACTGTAGCAATTCTTCGGGCGCCCAAGAGCAGTTGGACGGTGGCGACATGGATAGTGACGCAAACTCTCAAGGGGACAAAATGAAGTAGCAACCCCATGTTGATGAAGGAGACGTTTTTTACGAATTGAGTAGTTTTATCAATCAACCTCATTCTCCTACTATATCCACTCTGTTGTTCCCAATTCAATTGTGAGTGAATAGCTTAAATAGCCCAAGTTTGGGGGATTTCAGGAGGGCGATCGAGGCCCTAGGGAGAGATGAAGTGGAGGAAGTTTGAAGAAGATTAATGTACTATTGATCAAATTAGAGAGGGGGACGGAGAAGAAGGGGAAGGAAGCAGAGGTTTAGCAAATAGTAGCCAAAGCTTCTTGGGGTTCTGGAATATTTGTGGATGTGGGTCTAGAGATAAAAGAAGAATGATAAAATGGATTATTGGTATAAGTAATCTTGATATCGTGATGCTCCAAGAAGTGAAGAAGAGCGAGGTCGGAAGGGATGTGATAGTGGTTGTATGGTAGTCAAGGTTCAAGGATTGGGATACATGCAAGTAGTTGGGACGTCATGTGGCTTGTTAGTGGCATAAGAAACGAGAAGGTGCGTCGTGATAGACGAGTTGATTGTGTAGTTTACTGCATTAGTTAAAGTGAAGTAGTTGATGACAGGGGTTTATGGTCCATGTAGTAGAAAGGGTCCTGATCTCTTTTGGAATGAGTTGGGGGCTTTGAGCGCCTTATGTGGAGATAGATGATGTATGGTGGGGGACTTTAATATGCTTTAGTATGTCTCAAAATAAAAAAAGTTAATAGGCATTTTACTCGAAGCATAAAGGATTTTGATTGTTTAATTAGAGAGATGCACCTCCATGATCCTCCTCTTTCCAACGATACATTCACATGGTTTAACTTTCAAAGAGATCCAGTTTGTTGCAGACGTGATGGGTTCTTATTTAGAGATGGATGGGATGAATTACACCTATATTGCCGACAGGAAGTGGGAGGTCATTTTGCGTCTAATCACTGGCCCATATCCCTTAGCACATCTAAACCTAGGTGGGTTTCAGGGCCAAAAAGATTTGATGGGAGGTTGGTTTTTCATCTAGATTTTGAGGAAAAGATTAACAGATGAGAGGTGGGAGCGGTATAAGTTTATGTAGATATTACAAGATGTCAAAAAATCATGCTATGAATGGGGAGTAGCATCTTTTGGGGAGGATTAAAATAGGAGGAGAACACTAGAAAGTAGTATTGGGGTTCTTCACCGGTTGGAGTGGGGGGTAGTCAATGGGATGTGGAGAGGAGGGACAAATGACAAATAAAAGGGTAACCAATGCAAACTAAACAAGGAGATGGAAAGGGGAGAATGACTTAAGTCTCGTGTTTGGTGGCTAAAGGAAGGGGATGCAAATGCTTAAGGTTTTTTTTTTTTTTTTTTCATCGAATCTTGAGTATTAGGAAAGTTGCAAACACTATCGCCAAGATAGAGGGGACAAGGGGGAAGTGATAGAGGACAAGGGATAAATAGAGACAAACATATTTTTTTTAAAGAAACGATATTTTATTAATAATGTTAAGGATTACAACATTACATAGAAATTAACTTTACTCATCCTAGGACTTTTCCTAAATTACATTGTTCCAATAGAGACAAACATTTTAGGACACTTTTGGAGATTTCGGGAAGAAGTAGAGTTAGGTTTGGGGAGTTGAAGGGCTAAATTGGAGCCCAATTGGCTTGGAGGAAAGTAGGAGGCTAGAAGACACATTTTCTAAGGAGGAGGTGAGATGGACAATTTTTGAATGTGAAAGTTCTAAGGCCACAAGGCCCAATGACCTTTTTAAGGTTTTCTACTACTTGAAGTTTTGGGATATAGTGAAAGAAGATATAATGTTAGTGATGAAGGAGTTTCATAGTTCGGAAGTGGTTAACATGTGCACTAACAAGACATATATTTGCTTGATTCCAAAGAAGAATGTAGTCAGGACGGCAAAAGACTTTAAGCCTATTAGTCTCACCACAAGCTTATACAAATCATCGCTAAGGTTTTGGCAAATAAGATCAAAGGGGTAATGGGTGGAACAATCTCGAAGAATCAGTTCGCCTTCGTCAAAGGAAGACAAATCATGAATGTAGTCTCAGTGGCAAATAAAAGTGGAAGATTATAGGGCGAGGAACATGGAAGGAGTATTGGTAAAAGTTGATTTTGAAAATGCTTATGATATGGTCGATTGAGACTTTCTTGATTTTTTGTTAGTAAAAAGGGGTTTGTGGGAAAATGGAGGGGTTGGATTCAAGGTTGCATGCAGCCTGTTTCTTGCTCCATATTTATTAATGGACGGCCAAGAGGTAATATTAAAGTGGAAAGAGGATTAAGACATGGAGATCCATTATCTCTAATTTAGTTCACATTAGTTGCAGATATGTTGGGCAAGGGGAGGGAAGTCAAAAGCTTGCAAGGTTTTGTGGTTGGGAAGGAGAGGGTAGAAGTAACGCATCTGTAGTTTGCCCAGGACACTATTCTACTTTTGGAAGGGGAGGGCGAAAACGTAAAGCATACTTTTAGAATAGTCAGTGCTTTTGTTGCGCTTTGGGTTTTTGTTGGAATAACTACATTAGAAGAATGGTTGAAAGGGGTTGCTTTGACAATTGTAACTAGGGAGAATGGGCTTTAAAGTATTTAGGGATGCACTAGGAAGAAAGCCAGGGTCACAAGGTTTTTGGGATCCTGTGGTAGCTAAGGTGACAAACAAATTGGATAGTTGGGCGCAAACGTTTCTTTCGAAAGGAGTTAGGGTTACGTTAATCAAATCAGCATTAGATGCATAGCCTACATATTATTTGTCAATTTTTAGAATATCGAAGCGATAAGACAATGGGTATGTTATTTTCGAGAAGTCCTATATAAACCTACCATAAAACCCTGCATGGACTAGAAAAGAGTGAAATTCCCTAACATTTGTGAGGTAAGGTAAGCTTACTATTAAGGAAACCTCTACATCCCAAGACAATCCCCTGATCTACCATGAAATGACATTTCTTGTAATTTCAAACTGAATTCATATCAATGCATTGTTTCAACACCCTAGTCAAATGATTAAAGCAACTATCAAATGAGCCCCCATAAAGAATGAAATCATAATGAATGGTTCAATGCAATTTTCAATAAAATTTGTGAAAATATTGATCATGCATATTCGAAATGTACCTAGAGTGTCGCAACAACCAAAAGACATTTGACGATAAGCAAACTTACCAAATGTGCAAGTGAAGGTTGTCTTTTCCTGGTCTTTTTTAGCAATCACCACCTAGTGGTAACTTGAAAATTCATAAAGAAAACAAAATCTCTGTATTCAATTGCCATAATTTTCCCTTTT
This sequence comes from Tinospora cordifolia, assembly GCA_030144865.1. Taxonomy (NCBI): domain Eukaryota; kingdom Viridiplantae; phylum Streptophyta; class Magnoliopsida; order Ranunculales; family Menispermaceae; genus Tinospora; species Tinospora cordifolia. The sequence goes on along the minus strand of JAJIYU010000049.1, from coordinate 22,976 downwards.
TTCCCATCTCTCCCTCCTCCTATCCTCCTCCCACAGACTACCAACCTCTAAGCAATCCAAATCGCCAATGCACTTATCTAAGGTCTTCCTTCTTCTTTCCTCACTTCCCAAAATTGATACTCCCCATTCATAGCATTCCTTCTTAACCAACTTAAGCTTTTGCATAAATTTAAATCCTTCCCAGCCCCTTGAATCATAAGAGTGCAACCATCCTCTAGGCTTTTTCCCCAAAATCTGGTTGGTAGACCAATTGCCTATCAAATCTTATTAGACTAGGACCACATATGGGCTTGTCTGTACTTAGAAAAATTAGCCAATGATTTGAGGCCGATCTATTTCTGACCTCCTGTCTAGAGTACGGAAATATACTAGCCCATCCATCTCCAAAGAGAAATCTATCTACTCTACAATAAACCAATCCTGTCTACAATTAGACCATATGAATGAACCATTTGTGAGAGGAGGGTCATGGAGACCCATCTCTGGAATCAAACAATCAAACTCCCACATACATCTCATGTCTCTACCGCTATTTTTTTTGAAACATATTGAACTATGTTAAAATCTCCCGCACACACCATCTGTCTCTACATGACATGCTTAGAGCCCCTACCTCATCCCAGAAAAGGTTGTTACCTTGTTTGTCACAAGGCCGATAAACTCCTAAAAGTCACCAATCCTCCCCATTCAACTGTCTTACTTTAATTGTCACCAAAAAAATTTCCTTTAAGTTCTTCCATCACAGAACAACTCCTAGTTCCCAAGCCACTAGTAGACCTCTTGCTGACCTGATTGTCGGTAGATAAACACAATCTTTAAACCTTGATTGCCATAACGCTCTTATTATTAGCTCCCAGCCAATCTTACTTTTTTTCACCTCTTGGAGAATGACAATAGCTGGATTTATTTTTCCAATAATCCTTTTAATCGTTCTTCTCTTATCAGTGGACTCACACCCTCTAATATTCCAAGAAAGAATATTCATTTTACCTATAAAATCCCCTTCCTTCTACATCTTCAATTGCCTCATGGATTACTCCATAGTCGTCCCCCTTTGCGCCCTTTCCTTCTCCAAGTCAATCAACACTACGTTGATTCTCTATAGAAAAGCTTCCATTTCCTCTTTGCTTAGAGCCTCAATTGGCTTGTTGAAATACCTCGTATTCTAACTTTTAGAGCTCTCTCCATCACCTTTTAAACTCTCTTTACTACTCCTCTCCTCCGTGTTCACCAAATTACGCACAACAGAAGGAAAATATTAGGAAGGGAACTGTCGCGCCTTGTATTTGCTCCTCCTTCTATCCCCCTTGGTCCTTCTCAGCTCTATTTTCCTCATCTCGTTCCGATAACTCCTTGGAATTTGACGTGTTGCTACAGTAGGTCGATGTTTCTACTTGGCCTACTTCTAGCAAATCATCTTCATCTGAAGCTCCGCCATCATCGTCCTCACTATCCTCTAGGATAATCGACCTCTTCTTCACCCTCCCTTCGTTGCTCGCTTGCAAACTTGACATTCCTACATCTTCTTTGTGCTTCGGTCTGTAGAGGACAACTTGTTTTTTTGGCCTTCTACAATAAATCTACATTGGCTTTTCATGGTGTGCCTTGGCTTCTATTTGAAAATGTTGTGCATCCTCTCTTCTTTTCCATTTAAAATCTCATTATGGGCCTGCTATCTTTAGATGTTGTGGGCCACTCTTGCCCCAATTCTTGGATCGTAATGCTCCTATTGTGGGCCTCCTTTCTCACTTGGGTATTCACACCCAACATCGTAGGCAGACCTCGCTGATTTTGGGTGCTACTAACTTGGGCCCATCATTCCAGTTTCCATGGGCTCATCCTAACATCTTTTGCCCCTTATTTTAACCAATCCTTATCCCATCGTCGTTGTCCTTCTTTCCTTCTTCATCATTGCCCAAACTTTGAAATGTCAAACCAATCCCTTGCAGAAGCTCTCTCCTAATTTGGTTCCCCGTCATCTTTCATTGCTGAGCACGCTGTTCTTTCGGTGCCACCACCTGTTCCCACCAACTTGCCTTGCATCCACTCCACTGTTGCGGATGCCACTCCCATCTTACTAGACACTGTTGCAAATCATCTATCCCTACCCCATTGTACAGTTTTGAGAAAGATTTACCATTACTAATCTTGATCCTCTAATACCATTCTTTAATATTTGTAATTTTCTAGTGGGTGATTCTAATTATTGATGATTTTTTTATGCCGATTTTAAAAAAATGATTCACTTACGCTTTTTCGTTTTGGGTTTCTCAGCATGGAGGAAACAATAGAACGGTATCAAAGGGCAATGAAATACTTTCCTATCTACAGTGAGACTAATGAACAAAATCTACAGGTCGGTATTGTGTCACTTGTTCTTATTCCATTTTGTTTAAAAATTGGCCTATTATTACAAATCATGTTTCAAATAATTAGAATTACTTTTTATGTTGTTAGCATCGTTGGCAAGTAGTAATTATCATGTAATAGTTGTATCAACTCAAACAATATGAGAATTTGGACGTTGCTTTAGTTAAAATGATGGGTATGTATTAAGTCTATGAAGTTTCACGTAGAAAGTCTAATTTTGTAATAAATCCCCTCACCATTGCTTAATTTTTTTTTTCTCCTTTTTCATCAAGGGGGGAAAAAAAGAAAAATCATATCATCAACTCGCCAAACAGACCTCTTGAAGCAACACATCAGCAAGCAAACTTGCCCAAGATACCATCCAAACACCTTCATCAATACAATTAGCAGCATTTTTGGCTAGAGAATGAAAAGCTTTGTTTGCTTCTTTAGGAACATGATAATATTCTAGAACTTGAGCAAGGAGACCTCCTATCAAGATATCATCTACTATAAGAGCTGATCTCTAGTGAAGAGGAATTCTTTCTTTGTAAGTATCTTATCATCATCAATGCGTCTAACTCGACAGTAACTGAGAAATAGCCATAATCCCTACAAAAATGAATACTTTCTCCAAGAGCCAACCCTTTTACCTCTTCCACTGAAGAATGAAACAAATGAGGGATTGTTGCAACCATGGTTAGGGGTCTCGATGATAATATTCAATCCAAAACTATTTCCATTCTTGGTCATGGCAACAATAGCATTAATTTTGTGTATTCCCCTTGGAGGAGGAACCGACTCATGTGTTGTCTTCCATCGTAGTCTATTCTCCCTTTGATCATTTCTCCTTGTGCATTATCTTGCATTTTGGAGATCTTGCTTGTATTCAACAACAAGGTTACAATTCCACCCGAGCCCAAAGTAATGTGATCACCTGCTCCCAATCCTCTTATATAGAGGGAAGTCTCATTTTCTTGCATGGTGTGAGGTACTTGGCTCCCGAAATATGTCTACTTCCAGGCTACATTTACTATTGAGCAATCAGTACATATATGCATCAAAGTCTCTTGCTACCTGTTACACAGAGCATCTTGTAAAATGCATAATCTTTTTGCTAGCCTCACATTCCTCAAGCGGCAAACAACCTTGAAACATTTTCCAAAACAAGTGTTTGATTTTGCATGGCAGATAAAGCTGCCTTATTTTCTTCCACCACTCTTAAATTGCATAGAGTTTGAAAAAATTAACTTTGTTGCATTAGAACTAGATGTTAACCTCCTTTGACAGTTTATTCTCCTTTTTTATCATGATGCCCAACATGATATCATAACTTTCTTGGGAGTTTAACAAGATGGCTAAAATGGATAAATCAAGCAGAATGTTGATGGTTAAGGAATCCATTGATCATGGAAAACTCAAATTGAATAACTTTGCTCGCATCCCAGATCCAAATTGAGTTGTCTCTGCATTGGCCTCATCCTGCTTCTCTGCTATTGAGCATTTAGTTTGGACATGGTCAATTTTGCCATCCTTTTACCAAAAATCTTGTAGTCTTTTGTGTTTGATTAAAATCCGTTGCCCCTTTTCTTCCCAAGGTTGATCTTGATCTCCCTTCTCACTGCCTTTCCTAGACTTAGAGCAACTGTCAATTTGAGAAACATTCCCCAACATCCTCCATCCTCTACCGTATGAATTTCTAGTGCCTTGCTATTTGTGATCCAAGTTCTTTACCAACACTTCTTCTCATAAAAAGTAAGTTTATATTACGTAATTGGTTCCAAAAGATAACTTTTTGAATACAAAATCTATAAATCCATTAGCAAACTACTGCCTTGGCATTTATCTAATGGAAGCATTCTCTTACCTTAACTCCATAAACTGCTCTTGAAAGTCTTCATCATATCTACTTCATGCTCAAACTTGATTAGGAAGATGTTGTTTCTGGAAAATTTGTCTTTATTTCTTGTGGCCCTCAACATATTCCTAATAGCACCCAGAAATGTTCCTTGCACCGCCATCTTCAATAAAGAAAGCTCCCTAATTGAACAATGTTTCAAAAGTTTTTGAAGCTTTGTTCACCAGTTCCTCTTTCCTCTTTTTTCTAGCAACTTAAACTTTTTCCATTGTATTGTAATACTATCAGCAGCCATATTTTGGTTTTTTTTCAGCAAATCTCTCAATAGGGGAGGAATTCAACTCTCTCATTCATTAAGGAAGTAGCTCTCGTGAAGTGAGGAAAAACCTTGTTTTAGTATTATTCTTTCTAATTGTATTATTTTGGTGATTTTAACTTCGCCATTGCTAACTCAACTTTTCTACTTCGTCATATGATGCAAGTCAAATAGACAACCAATTTATCTATATGTCTTTATAGTTTTGTATGTAGATATAGTTGTTTCAGACAATATTAGAACTGTAGAAACATATATAAGACTATTAACTCTACAAATTAAGAAACTTTAAATTAAGAATGTAATATGAATTTTTTAATAGTCATCTTTTCTTCTTGAGAAAAGTTTTATCTATATGGTGCCACTTATTTTTCTCTGCTTCATTAGCACTCAGCTCACTTGGATGCTCTGGAGATGTATATGAATTTTAAGAAATCCCCCAGATATATCCATATCCTGAAAAATTATTTAAGAAAAAAAATTGGTGTGAACGTAAAAAAAGAGATGTTACCATATGGTGTACATATAAAAATAATGTTTTCTTTTTATTTTCATAAGCAAATATAAGATGTATTCAATGATTATTGTCGTCCTTGAATAAACTACTATATGATGTGCACACACGCACACCACACATATATCAATATTTGGGGGGAAGATTGCCAAAGAGGAGTAAAAGAAATGATCAATCCATCCTTGATCATAAAAAAAAGGGAGGTTGAATTGCATTAGACTCAACGAACATCACTGCATGCTATAGGGACTAACAACCCCAATGCTAGAAATGGAGTATGCATGGTACTTCTTTGTTGGCCCCAACCAAAGTACCTTATTCTACATGCATGTTAAACATTTAAAAGTCCATCTTTCAAGGAAAAATTGTCAAACAGGCATACAAGATCTAAAATGTTTTTCCAATTTGTCACAAATGATGAAAATTAGTTATCTTGAGATAAAAATATTGGGAGGAAACTAAAAAAAGATGTGTAGGCTGATGGAAGGGAAGATATTAATAATAATAATGTTGTTTGAGATGAGAAAACAAAGTTGAGAAAAGTTTCTATATGGTTAAACTGTATGGGAATCGATGAAATACCATTAAAATTGTGGAAGAATTCAAACTCAATTGAAACCCCTATTGAAAACTTGGTGTCATCAACCCCAGACATGATTATATTTTAGTGAAAGTGATAAAAGAATAGAAGGATTATGTTATTGATTGATTGATATTACATTGAGTACACAATGAAGCATAAACAGACAAACTTCTAAGACTATAAATAAAAACTACAAATATAGAAATATTAAATATGGAAGTATAAGATATTATGATATATGTATATTATAATACCTTATTTATATAGTATAATATATTATAATATTTTATACATATATATAGTAACATCCCCCATCAAGCTTAAGATGGTAAAAAAGAAACCATCTTGAGTTTGTCAAATAATTCTTGATGTTGGTTGGTGGTAGAAGCAAATGCATCACAATAGCAGAGGTAGATTGAAGGAAAAACAAGCACAACAATTGATCATACTAAAAGAAAATGCAACATGGCAACAAGCAGCAATACCGTGGTAGAAAAACGAGTGAGCAATAACACACGATTAGAAATTGCCATAGAACAGTGGTGAATGGCATATAACAGCTTATGAATGGCATAGAACAGCTAGGAATGGCATAGAACAATCGCAAATGACATATAACAACTTACAAATAGCATAGAATAACCACAAATGGCTTAGAACAACCTACAAATGGCATAAAAAGCCATCAATGGCATAAAACAACCTACAAAGGGCATAAAATAGCCTCGAATAGCATAGAACAACTATGAATGGCATAGAATAGCCTATAAAGGGCATAAAATAGCCTCGAATAGCATAGAACAGCTATGAATGACATAGAACAGCCTCAAATGGCATAGAACAGCCTCAAATACATAGAATAGTCTTTGAATGATATAGAATAGCCATGAATGACATAGAATAATTTTTTTTTTTTAAAACAAATCTTTTGAAACTCACATATCATGCTTTTAAATGCTGCGACCAGGAAATTTGGATGTGCTACGGGAGCAACAAGATGTAGCAGCAAACTTCTTCTTCAGTAGCAAGAAAGAAAATTTTATTTGTGAGTTCTTCGAATTTGAGTGAGAGTGAGAGTGAAAAATTGATGGCATGAGGTGGAGAAGAACCAAAAACTGGAGGAACAAAAATAAGATCACCTTTCTTTTGAAGAGGAAGAGGAAGAACAGGAGAAGGTGGAGCAAACGCAAGGGTGTTTGCTGCAAATAGAGATGGGTCCGGGGTAGCAGCAGGTAGCTACGATGGCCAGCATGCTGCAGCAATAGCAGCAAGGAGCAACAGGCACCGACGATCAGTGGTTGGGAATAGTGGCATGATAGAGAAGATGAAATGGCACGTGACCTTGCAGTTGCAACAATAGTAGCACAACAATAGAGGGGTAACAGTTGAGCACAAATAGTAGACAACAAAGGCATGGTGGCAGTAGAGCACGAACAACAGGGATGATGGTGAGCAGCGATGAGCACGAATAGTAGCAGAGTGAGCACCAGGGCAGCGATCGAGAGTAAAAGGTTGCAGATTTGCGACAGAGGGCCAACAGGCTGATAGTGGAGCACAGATGGAGTGGCCCAAAGAAGCAGCAATAGCATGGCGACAGCAGCAACGGTGCAGTGCGAACAACAACGATGGTGGGGATGGTGAGTTTTGTTGCAAATGGAGATGGGCTTAAGGGGGGTAGCGGTACCGTGACAGTAGCAGGAAATAGGGGGCTGGAGAGCTGGCGGCTGTGCGCCAACAACAGGAGCAGGTCGATGGAATAGGAACGGCGATGGTGACGAACAAGTTTAGTACAACAGAGTCGGGAAAGAAGATGAAGTGATTGACAATGGGTTCAGTCGGTTAAACACCGGAAAAGCAAAAAAAGAAACTATTCAAATCTGCTCCAATATCATGATAAAAGAATATAATGATTGTATTATTGATAGATTGATATTACAATGAGTACACAATGATTATAAATAGACAAACTCAAACAATGATTATAAATAGACAAACTCCTTTGACTATAAATGACAACTACAAATATAGAATTATAAAATATGGAAGTATAAGATATTATAATACATAGTATACTAATATCTTATTTATATAGTATAATATATTATAATATATTGTATATAGTGATACATAATATATTTTATATATATATATATATATATATATATATATTAACAGAAAGCATTGTTTTGGTGATGATTATGTTCATGCTCTAATTGAAGGTCCTTGGATTACCTCTTTTGATTTCCTTTCCACAATGCACTAAGTTTCTAATTTTTGTCTTAATATAAAAGCAACCAAGGCTGCATTGGTGTGGATACTTCCTCAAAGTCTTTCTTTAGAACAATATCATGAAGATATCCTAAAGAGATAAGGTAATGTTCTTGGAAAGATGCTATTGATTGACGAAAACAACATGCTAGTTATGAGAAAAATGTACTCTAGAATATGTGTTGAATTAGATCTTAGAAGTGCATTAGTGATATTGATCAAGATTGGTGACATGATCAAATAGTGAAGTCTGACAACTTACACTCAATTTGTTTCAAAAGTGGAAGTGTGGTTACCAAAGAAAATCTTGGGCTGATAAGGAATCAAATTTAACATGTGAGAACAACCGAAAAAGGGTTAACAATAGAATTGACAAGCCCTCAAAGGTTGGTTAAAGCATCATTAAAGATATATGGTATAGCTCTTGGATGTTGAGTGCATGTTTGAATAAGAAAGTAACCTTAAAAGGTATAGTAGATGCAAAATGGAACTCGACATTCTAGTATTCTTTCAAAGGAAGCCTTATAGGCTTGCATCTCTTGCTCACCATTTATGGAAGAATCGGACATAGATAGTAATCTCACATGAGAACTAACATTTTTATGCATATCTTGACAACCATTGGTAAGGAAAATGAAATTAACTTGAAATTAAACAATACTTCTACAACTAATGATTGTCTTAAATATATTCCTAATGAGGTTATGCATTAGACCAAAATTTATACAGATGCCAAAGGAAAGAAGGGAATAGAGTATGACAAATTCCTAATGAAGTTATGCATTAGGCCAATCATCAACATCTAAACACTTGAGAGAACTTTAAGTAGAAAAGGATTCAGGCCAACAACTTGATGTATACATGTGATGCTCCAAATTTAGACAAGGCATTGAAGAAGATATAGGAGTAATATGAAGCAATATAGGTAAATTTTAGTAGGAGGAGAATTATTACGTTCTGAAGTAGCAGAAGTAGTGGATATTGATTAACTAGCCAATTTCAACACTTCCCAATTACCAAATTAACTGAGTTTGTACTCTTCCAAAGTCATTAAAGCATTTGAATTTTGAGAAAGAGTGAGAGGATTACAAAAGTCTTGCAATCAATTAAGATGATCAGATTGAAGTAGGTGTTCTTGTTATTCTAAAAGTGGAGGAAATTTCACTAATGAAGCAAAGTTATTGATTTTGCTTCATTGTATGTTTTTCCTCTTTCCCCAATTGCCTGTTTAAATTTGCTCCAAATTGATTTATTGTTTTACATTCAAATTTGACATTTTCATAATAAGTTTTCCTTGAGGCATGTATCTAACTCTAAATTCTTTCTTGATTATCATTGTAATTTTTTTTTTTTTTTCATTTTGTATGATGCAGAGCTTGAAACTGGAAAAGTATAACCTTAAAAAGGAGAGAGAAACTATTGACATGACTAAAAGGTGCTTAAATTATCAACCATTTAATTTGTTCCCAAATCTCATTGGTAAGTATCAATTCTTGATTTGGGTGGTTCCAAATATATACTTTGAAACATGCCCTCAGGAGGCTCTTAGGACAGGGATTGAACTGTTGTTCCATAGAAGAATTACAAGAGCTTGAGAATCAGCAAGAGCAAAGCTTACTAAGAGTGAGAGAAAGAAAGGTACAAACGAATTACTGTAGAAACCATGACATGCATCTTTAGGTACTGTCAATCAATTGTAGCATATTCTTGCCCTTGTGACAGTTTACTGCACCTGTGATTACAGAATGAACTACTGATGCAGCAGATTGAGGAGCTCAGGAAAAATGTATTGTTATCTCTTGGATAGAACTTAATTTCAAGTGTATCTTTTGGTATCTTAGAATGCTAACAACTTGTCTGCATGAAAATTCAGGACAGAGTCCTCGAAGAAGAGCAACAAATGTTATTGACTGGCAAGGTAAAAAAAAGAACAAAAAGAAAAAAGAAAAAAGCTTTTAAGAGCCCTGTCTTTTTTATTTAATTATTTATCTTTTGTTTTTAGCTTCCTTTCTCTCTTAGGAGTGGCTGGAAAGTTCATGTTCAATTCTTCTTCTCATATATATATGTAAACTACTCCACTGGTTTGCATCCAAGAAAACTTTGAAATTTGAGTTGACAAAATATACACTCATTGACAAAATGACTTGTAAATCAATTCAAAGCTGAATGGCAAATAGCAGGCAGGATTCAACAATATGCTTAATTGATAGAAGTGTTTGTGTTTTATTGCAGTTTGCTGTTCAACAATCAACTGAACAACAGAGGGTTTTTGGATCCTATAAAGGCATTAGAAATTCAGAAGTGAACACAGATTTGCTAATTGGGAGACCGGAAGTAAGAGACCGTAATGATTGACCTTTACAAGGTTGAATAGCAGCATAGCAATGGATACTCCTTCCTGACCAAGTTAAATTAAAAGGATTCTTAATTTCCTAAGACTACCAACTAATATTTAATTAGCCATATGGATGGTCACATATCTCGTGCTATGTGAATACTGATGACAGGTAACTGGGCGAGACACTTGCTACTGCTCGCATCATACACTGAAATGCTTCTTCCACCCGACTTATTTACAAAATGTTGATCTATTATGAAACTTAAGTAGCTGCTTAACTTTACTTTGTCTGTTAGACCACAATCTGGACACTGGAAAATAATGATACCCAATTAATGAATAAATGGGGTTGTGAAGTCTTATTTTGTGGAAAGTTGTTTTCTCTTTGTTGTGTGTGTGTGTGTGTGTCTTTTTCTCCTTCCTGTTAATGCGATTTGCGTCTTCATATATAATTTAAGAAGAGTTTGATGATGTGAAAATCTATCTGAATATGCTTCTCTTAGCAAATAGCACAACCATGTGCCATGTTAATTTTAATGGTACATACTATTTACAATGCTCCTTAATTAGTTTCTGTAGAAAAGTTGAAATCAATAGTTTGCTTCCTTCCCTTTTTTTTTTTTTTTTCAATTATATAGTGTCTATTAGCGCAGTAGTAGGAATTAATGATGATTAACTTGATTGACACTGCATGATGACAAAGGGGATGCCCTCTTGCAATCACAACAGCCAAGTGGAGTCTACATATGAACCCTTCTTTTTATTCTTTGTATTAATGAGAAATTAAGGTAGGCATGCAGGTGATGCTCATAGGTATAACAAAGGTACACAAATTTAAAAGAAGATGATGTGGCGAGAAGCGCTAAAGATACATATTTGATAAGCAAGCATAGTAAAAAGTATCTTCTATATATAGTACTCTTTCTTATCTAATGGATTATATATGTTCATATGAGAATTATATCAAAACAAATTCATTAAGTTCATAATCTCCTGCAAGTTACATATGAGAATTTTGATTTAAACAATTGGGTCTTGGAGAGAATAACAGTCTTGACAAATAAATCTAGTGAAGGATGCAACGATACATTAATGAACAAACAAGTTGATCATAGCAGAGCCGTGAGATGCGAAGGTGGTCATGTTGGATTTTGTCACGAAAGCCAACATGGCTTAGTTCTCGAGTGAATTAAACACAAGATTTGTACATAAAAAGTTGCATTGACACTAAACCAATACATCGTTTGTGTGGTAGAAAAGTTTTTACCAGTGGATTCAGCAGCAATGGATGCTACCACGTGACACCCAACTTTAAAAGAAAACTTAGGCGGTAGATTTATGTTTCTAGGATCGGAGCACCAATAAATTAAGTTGGATCCACACATCGACAATGTAGAGGTTTGATCATAGTATTGGTAGTTCAATTACCATTAAAAAAAAATGCATCAAGAGATAGACGTGAGATCTTACAGAAAAAAATTAAAAAAAAAAAAAAAAACCTGACAATGCGCTCAAATGTATGTACTTTTTGACAATGGCAAGGTGCAAGTAATGCCGGCAATTACTTGATACCATGAAATAATTGAAAGAATAAACCCATATCTTTAATATAAATTCTAGATCAGAATTAAAAAGTCTACAAAATTAAAACAAAATGTCATTACTTTGAAAATAATGATCCTCTTATCTAACATTTGTACAATTAGCACCCAATTAGCATCCAACAAGAAAATTAGGTGGCCAACTGTTGAAGGCGTCTATATAAAAAGCGCCTTTAGCACAAAATCTCATTTGTACTAAAGACCCATTTGGTACAATAGTTTAGTACAATAGTTTAAAAAAAAATTTCATTTTTTTTTCTATGAGTACTTCCAGCTTGTACTAGCAAATTCTCACGAACTTTAGGAAAAAGATTAAAAAAATTTCAAGAGTGCGGCTAAAATCACCCTGAAATTGAATTTGTCGGCACCCCTTCTCTAAGTCAAGGGCGTCTCGACCAGCACAGTGGCCTGACGAACCCTCTCACGAAGTCGAGTTCGGCCAACCACTATTAAGCCATTTCCAAAACTCATACAACAGATGATATTAGAATAATTGAGATACTTAAACTCAAAAGTAAGTAACATCCAAAGCGGAAGCATTTTATTAAACATTAGTCTTGTCCAAAATACATAATGACCCCTTACATATGTACAGAATGACTAACCTCTAATCAAAAGATCAAAAGGCGATCACTACGCCTTTTCCTTTGTAAGCCACTGTAGAACCTGAAATGATGGTAGAGTAGTGAGTCTAAAATCAACGTGGCTCAGTGAGTAGAAAGATTAGCATGTCAACTATAACCAATACTCCAAAACAATGCATGTATGCATGAGCAATAAAAATAATATAGCGTTTGAAAGCATGGCATAGTATGAAAACAGATATAAAAAATGCATCAGTTTCAGAAAACATCTCAAATCCATGCCAATAAGAAAAACATATCCGAGCTAGGTTAACTCAACAAACCCAACCTATGGTCATTGCTCAAGCGGGTCCCGAGTCAGGCGTACTGGCCACTTGAGTGGGTTGTCAGCTAGGCGTACTTCGCGAATACCTTAACCCCTTGCTCGGTCTTCGAGTGCCATGATTCAAGCGGGTTCGTGAGCTGAGCGCACTGATCATATGCTCTAACCTTTTGCGCTCGAACCTCGAGTCTATCACAATCACATCAAGTGCCTTGACCCCGACGCTCGGCCCTCGAACCTATGGTCTCACTACCAATGTATATCTACTAATCTCAAAACCAGTCAGATGTATCTAAGACTTGTGAAATCATTTAAACCATTCATACAAGTTTTATGCAAGGAATAAAAGTCATAGAAAACACCTTAGTCAAACTACTCACCTTGGGTCATGCGCATCGATGTCCCATCGACAACTAGCCCAGTCCCAAAGTACTCTCTCGAATTTGCATCAGTTAAACTCAATCTCAGTTCTATCAATACAGTGGCCTAATCTCAAATCTTATTGTCCCTACTTAGTTTCGATCGACTCAAGCCGTTTCAGTCAATCGGTCAAACATGGTCAACTCTGGTCAATGTGGCCATCCTAGTCACTTTTGGTCAATTTGTGCCCAAATTGGGTCACCATAGGCCATTCAGGTCAAGATTGGGTCAAAAGGGTCAAAATCCCCAATGGCCATCACTTGGGTACATCTTTAGCTTATGGCCCTAACTACGCAACAATTTTTTCGATTTTTCTGCGGGCAAACTGTACATCGAATTTGCGCTAAAATTTTTAGATCTGTTCTAGACTCCTAAAATCTTCCCCAGAATTTTAAATCATGAATTTAGGACTTCATTTGGTAGTGTTTTTCACTAAGATATCAGGAACTGTGTGTTCTCGGATTCTATGTGACAGACAGTGACTGTTTGCCTAATTTGACCCACTTATCCATATCAAAATGCTCTGAAATGTCGTAAGCGTAAACTAGATGTACTTAAGAGTCTTTCCACCAAATTTCAGCTCAATCCACTGAGATTTAGCCATTTAATTTAATCTCAGAATTTTCAGTTGAATCTCAAGAACTTCTAGGTTCACACTTCCTAGCAATAAATTTTTCGAATTTCGTGTGATCAATCTAACCATTGGATTTATGTAAAATTTTTTGATTTGATATATTCTTCCCAAAAGGTACAAAATTTTATTTCACAATTTTTGGACACTGTGTACTAGGGTTTTTAGGCGTACTAACAAAGACTGTGAAAATTTCGTATACCCTGTGACAGGCAGTCACGTAGTAGATTAGTTAACCTACTTCCCAAATTCAGAATGCCCTGAAATTTGGTACACGTACTATTGACATACCTAGGGACCTCTCCACCAAATTTTAGATGAAATTGCCTTCATTTGGTCTATCAACTAATCCCCTACTTTTCTGTTTATGTAACATGTTATTCTATGATTCAATCGCCTATGGTTTTTGAATGCCTATCTACTCTAATTTCCATCACTAATCCGAGGCTGTTCCTTGATATTTTTACAAGAGTTTAGACCCTGAAATCCTAATTGATTAAGTCTTACTCAAAACAGCAAGCAACCCTAATCATATTTGCTCTCAAACATTCCTCTAAAACATGGTGTGCATAAGGATGTTCTAGAAATTTTTTCTGAGTCCATAACACCTAACTAACAAGGCATGTTTTCAAGCATGCAAAATCTAAACCATAGAGGCTTTTGGTTCGAGGCTTTTATCCTTTTGTAATATCAAGTATGGGGTTCGAAACGCCTTTGGTCTTGGTCCAATCGGACATATCTAAATACCCTAAATACTGCATTCAATCTGGTTTCAGAGTTAGTTTTCCTACAGAAACTGTTAAAACAGTTAGTTAGATAGCTACTTCATAGCCTTATAAAACAGGTTTAATGCTCCAGTATTTGATTCTCACTACTTGGACACGAAAGTACACGAAATAAGTAAGGAGAAGAGGGGTTTTACCTCCAGAATGGACTTGAAATGGCCTGGGAACCGAAGTTCCAAAGATTGATTTAATACAGATTTTTCTGTTTTTCAATTTTGAACATGATGACCAGCACCTTTTCTCAACAATTTTAGCTTCAAATGGTTTTAAGATTCAGCAAACTGCTTGTGGGACTTCGTAGATGGTAGCAAGAGCTTTCCAAAGAGCCTTAGAACACTCAAAATAGAGGTCAAACAAGGAAGTTACAAGCTTTGGAGGATAAAAAAAAATTCTGAAAATCTAGAATTTTTAGCTACAATGGTGGTTTAGTTGCATGAAGGGGGATGTTTGCATGGCAAATAAGGTGACACGTGGCCATCCACGTGGCTCTCAAGCCTCCATGCGTGGTGCCTAGTTGGCACTACCCATTGGCTTGCTCATGAGGTGGGATGGAATGAACAAACCATAAGCTTTAAAACCATGTAATCCCATAGTTTTCGGCTAGAAAACACAGCACAAACCAACAAAAATGGCAAGAAAATTCGGAAGGAAGAAGGGGAGGGGCGCCTAAGCCGCTAGGCACCTTGGGCCGACCCAAGCGCCAAGCCCAGGTGCTGGGCGCCTGGTCCCGACCCACACGGGCCAAGAGGCCCATGTGACTAGGCAACCCGCACGGGCCTCCTGGCCCGTGCGCCTTTCGCCCAGCCCACACGGGTTTGGGCCGGTGCACCCGACCCGTGTGGCTGGGCAGCCCTTTTGCCCCTTTTTTTGTTTATCTTATATATATATATATATGATGGAACAATAATTTTAGCAATTTTAGAAAGAAATGAAAAATTTATGCTAAAACTATTGTTCCATCATTTTTCATCAAATATTTCAATTATACACCAATTTTCATCATTTGTACAATTATTCTTTCAAAAATTGAATAATTCACTAAAAATTACATTTTCTTCCCAAAAATTTCATTAATTACTCTAAAAATTCCTTAAAAATTTTAAAAATTCAACAATCAATCTCAAAAATTATTTTCCTCAAGAAAACACATTTTTCTTATAATTTCACATATTTTCCTCAAATTTACATTTTTCCCCATTATTCTCATTTTTCTTCAATAAATAATATAAAATTTAGAAAAATTAAGGTCAATCTTTGTATTTCTATTAAAAATTTTAGAAAATACATACGTCGGACACGAATATTTTTGTGTATCAAAACATGGGTTGTCATAAGATTTTTCACCCCACAATTCGAATCCAATTTTACCCCTAATTGAAATGACGAAAAAACCCTTCCTAAACACCCAACTTAATCTGATGTGGCATCCAATCATCCCACCCTACCCCACTAAACACTCCAATCATCTCCACCATCGTCCCCAGCACTCATACCCATCTTCTCCGATGACGTTGACCGACTTATCCGGCAAGACTCTGACGAACATTTTGACGAGCATTCAAACGCTTTTTCTTCGAGGTATACATTGCAAATCACGTATTTGAATTAAAATGAGCAAAAAAGGACCAAATTTGATGTGTTTGAATGTGGTTTCCATGGTGTAAGTTAGGGCACAAGAAAGGATTGCGATTCACTTGAATTTTGAAAGAAATGGCACAAGAAACAGATTCTACAAGCGAAATGGGCATAAATAAGGTATATTTTGCACCCTATTGTGTTCAGAATCACATTCGAAAGTGGATTTCACGATTGACTGTCTCTACCCTGTGTGATTGAGACTCAGTGAACACGTCTCGGCCACCCAAGGCCGAAACTCATTAGTGGGTCTCGGCCTCGATGATTAAGAGTCATCAGTGAGTCTCGGCCCTGAGTGGCCGAAACTATGCTGCTTGTTTCCTGTTCCCTTGACTAAGTAATACTTATTTTGATTATTGTATATTGAAAAAAAATGCACAGATATAATTGTTGATTATACAGAACAATTCACACCGCCAGGTCCATTTGGGTTAAGAGAAGAAATGATATCATGGGTACAACATCAGGGCAAGGTTAATGGGTTTGTTATAAGCATAAAGAACTCAGATGTTAATGGAAAAGGTAGATGAGCAAAAGTAAATCTTGCTTATGAAAGATATGGGTCATGCAAAAAAGGACTCAAAAAACAACATATTGATAGTGAGGAAAAAGTTAAAGGAAGATCAAAGATAGGGACGAAGAAGTGTGGTTGTCCGTTTTTGATAAATGGAAAGAACCTAAGTGAGGGTGTATGGATCTTGACTGTAGCATGTGGTACCCACAATCACCTGGTAGCTAAATACCTTGAAGGTCACTCATACGCGGGTAGGTTGGACAAGGATGAGGTTGATGTCATGTTGCAAATGGCGAAGGGCAATGCACGACCAAGAGAGATTTTAATGATATTGAAGGAAAGAAATGCAATGAATTTATCCACTTTGAGGATTATCTACAATGCAAGACAAAAGCAAAGATTAATAGAAGCTGGAGGTAGGACACAAATGCAACAATTGT
Organism: Tinospora cordifolia; assembly: GCA_030144865.1. Classification (NCBI taxonomy): domain Eukaryota; kingdom Viridiplantae; phylum Streptophyta; class Magnoliopsida; order Ranunculales; family Menispermaceae; genus Tinospora; species Tinospora cordifolia. The sequence goes on along the minus strand of JAJIYU010000049.1, from coordinate 5,818 downwards.
TGTACTTGTTGGATGAATCACACTACATTGAATGGCATAGGTGTGAAGCTGAAAGTGATGTTGTAAGAGACATATTTTGGGCTCACCCTCGTTCATTTGACTTGTTGAAATCTTTTTTTGAAGTTTTGTTAATTGATTGTACCTACAAGACAAATAGGTAAAAATATCCAGTCATACAGATTGTTGGTGTAATATCTACGGATATGACATTTGCTGGTGTATTTGGGTACATTTCTGCTGAAAAAGAAGACAATTATATTTTGTGTATTGTGACGACCCACATTTTTGACATCAGATTGACGGATCTGACATTTATGTACTCCATGTATTTTCTGAAATTTTAATGAAGAAATACAAAATTTTTCCCAATTTTTTCTGAATTTTGGATTAATTATTAAGAAAAATAGAAATAATTTGAGAAAATACAATTTTAAGGAGAAAACACATGAAAATATTAGGAAAAGGTATTTTCTTGAGGAAAATAATTTATGAATTTTTTGAGCAATTATCAGATTGTTAGGTGAAAAATATGATTTTTAGGGAAATTATTTAATTTTTGGAGAAAATAATTAAATAAATGATGAAATGGTGTATAATGTTGGTATTTTGATGGAAAATGATGAATTAGACAATTTAACAATTTAAAGAAAAAAATGTGAAATTTCTATATATAACACACATATATAAATATATATATGTAAATGATAAAAAGGGGAAAACAAAAAAAAAAAAAATTTTCGGGCTCGGGCCCTTGGCCCGACCCGAACGCGCAAACGCGCGCGAACTTGAGCCCGCGCGCCTTGAGGCCCAACATGGGCTGGCCCATGCGCCCAGTCCACAAGTAGGCCCCCTCTTTTTTTGACTGATTTTGTGCGTTTTTGGAGATTTTTGACCGAATTTTAAGCGAATTTTGGGGATTTTTGCCATTTTCCAACCACCAAACCATGGGAACCCATGGTTTTGCCATCACTTCATGGCCTCCAATTTGGCCAATGAAGGCTGCCAACTAGGCATCCAGCATGTGATGTTAAGTGCCACCTAGATGCCACATGTCATCCACACCCTTGCCAAGCAAACATCCTCATGCAACAAAAAGGGCATTCTTGATCTCAAACATAGAATTTTTAGATTTTGTAACCAACTTTTCAAGCTTATAACTTCTTCAATTCTCCACCAAATCTTGTAAACTATAACTTGATTTGAAGCTTGTATCACCACCTACAAGGTCCTACAAGTAGTTTGCCCAATCTTGGAACCGTTTGAAGCAAAAAACATCAAGAAGAGGGCTGTCCACACTGCTTAAACCTAGAAAAATTAGAAAGTGTGCTGGAACCACTTTTGAATCCTTGAACCTTGGCCATTTCCAGTTCCTTTTTGAAGGTAAAATGGTTCACTCCCTTCATTTTCGTATATACTTTGATCTCCAAGAGTTAGAGAGCGAAAAATAGGGCCTTATGCATGATTTTAGGACCCTTGAAGTTGGTTGCTTACTCACTACTACAACTGTGTAACAGAAACAGTTGGAACAACCTTGGGAAAGCTCATACCAGGACCAATCCAGACTCATCCCTCAGGTGAAACCCTTCACTTTACTTCTTATGAAGTGTATTCAAGTGTCCAAGTGGTAGAAATTGCATATTAGAACATTCAATATGTCTTGTGAGTTTTTGGTATTCACTGTGCGACTTACTATTACAACAGTGTCGACAGAAAGAGGTTGAGACCAGAACAAGAGCTATATTTGGGACACTCCAAGGAACCCTTTCGGACTGGAACCAGAGGCATTGTAGACTCCATAATAGAGGTTCCAGAAAGGTATAAAGACTTGACCTTGAGCTCTTGTGGATGTGTCTTGTTATTCATGCAAATATGCCATGATTGAAGGGTGTTATAGCAAATTCCTTGTGTTCTTTAGAATGTAGGAGAATATTGATAGAATGATAGACATGTTCTTGATGTTGCATGCTACTGATTCAAGGTGGTTGTGATTAGTGGATATGTTATGACCTGTAAACTGTAAGTGGACACAAGAAACAACCCCTAGGATGGTGATTGAATGAGGGAAAATAACACTAGAAGATTGTAGAATCCTTGAACCCAGAAATTTCCTGCAATCTGGCCAAAATTTTTGAGATAAAATTGACTGACCAAACCATGATAAATTGAGCGAAAATTTGGTGGAGACCCTTAGATATGTCTAGAAGTGGCCTACAAAATTTCAGGACATTCTGATATGTGTAGCTAGGTCAACTAAGGCAAACAGTAACTGCCTATCACAGGGGATACGGGATCTATGCAGTTTTTGTTATCATGCTTAGAAACCTTAGTAAATGAGGTCCAAAAATTGTAATTTAAAATTTTGGAGAAACTTTAAGAAGTCTTGAGAAGTTCTGCAAAGTTTGGTGCAAATTGATGAACGGATTGCCCGCAAAAAAATCAAAAAAATGGTTGTGCAGATAGGGTCATAGGCTAAGGTTTGTGCCTAAGTAATGAGAATTGGGAATATTGACCCTTTTGGCCCAATTGACCCCATAAGGACCAGAATTGACCCTATGTGACTCTGTTGACTAGTTAGGTCAGCAAATGATAAGTTGACTAGGGTTGACCAGGATTGACCGAGGTCAATCAAATGGGCTCAGTAACTAAGGCAAGTGAATGAACATATGCGACCTATTCTTGACTAGGTCAAGTAATTGATTAATCAATGATATAGAACTAGAGTGAGCCAAGTCCCATATTTATGATAAGAAGTTGCGTCGATTTCGCAGAACCCAGTACTAGCGTGATGGGACCGGCCGCGAGAGGAGCACTGGTAGCGGAGCATCCCTGTGAGTAGTGTTTTCTAACTCATTTCTTAGAGCTTGCTATTCTGTGCATTATGAAAATGGATTACATATTGTGATGGACTTGCATTCTTTTAAATGATTTTTAAATGAAAAGTGCACCGAGACTCGTGGTCCGAGTGTACAGGGTTAGGGTGAATTGTGTCGGTCTCTTATACGACCCCGAGAGGTGACCACCTAGCACAGAGTGCCAGCCAGGGGGTTCTGTGGGCCTACGATGATGGCAATGACAATAAGACCTAATTGGGTCGTCACTATAAGGCAACGACAATAAGTCCTGGTTGGTCGTTACGATGATGACAATGGCAATAAAACCTAATCGAAGTCGACACGATGCACCTAACTATCTGCAACCCGCTCGAGTGATTTTTAATCGCCTCGAAGAGCTTACAAGCCTCGGTGAATGTTTTTCATTATTTGACTATTTTTGAATGGAGGTGCACGACTGCATTATGAATTTAAATTGTGTTTATTGTTGCATTCACTCGCACAATGCTATTGCTCATGCATTCATGGCATATGTTTTAACTGTGGAATACTTGTTTAAGTTTGAATTAGACTGCATTACTCACTAAGCCGCCATGGACAATTAGACTCACTGTTCTAACTTTTCAGGTTATTCAGCAGCGGATAAGGGCAAAGGAGTGGTCATCGCATAGAGCCACGTTCCCTTACTCTTTTTGGTAGGACTTCTTTATATTTCCCTTTCTGTTATCGTCTTTTGAGGGTTAAGACCTATGTATAGGGGTGAAGATGGCATGTATATAATGAACAGTCTCTCCCGTTGCTACCCATGTTGTAATGACCCGTTTTGGAATATGAAGTTCTTATTAGTGTTCGTATGTTAAATCTCTTCTGCATTCCTTATGATTATTTTGATAGTGTGTGATGTGGTGTTGTATGTTGAGGCTTAACAGTGTCCTGGCAAGCTCGACTTTCGGGCAAGTTTGTTGGGACACTATGCCGGTCGGTTTGCCCTTCATCCTAGGGAAGGGGTCCCGACATGTCTACAGAGATTGAAAGAGTTGATGGTTGGATCTCTTGGGCCTAATGTGATTATCACTGATAGAGATTTGGCCCTATGAAGGCAATTGCCAATGTGTTTCCCAAATGCATAACCTTATTGTGTAGATGGCACATCAACAAGAATGTTTTGGCCAATACTAAAGAAATGTTTTCCAAAGATGCTGATTTCAAAAAAAAAATTTCAAAATTGGAATGACTTGGTGAGCAATGGGACAGAGATGCACTATAATGAAAAGCTAGAGGTTATGGAGGCTGAATATAGGGCATTTGATAAGGTTCTCGCATATGTCAAAAATACCTAGTTGAACTAATTCAAAGAAAAGTTTGTAAAGACTTGGACTAACAAGGTGATGAACGTTGGGAACACAACAACTAATAGGGCGGAGAGTGCACATGCCAAGTTAAAGAGGTACCTCGGGTCTTCAAAGGAAATTTTGTGACCTCATGGGGTGCCATCAATGCAATGCTTAAGCTACAACATGCGGAGATCAAGGCATCATTTGAGAAGAGTTCGAGTATCGCTGTGCATCAATACCAACTTCCTATTTTCTCATTGTTGCATGGATTCATCTCTAGGGCTGCATTGGAGAAGATTCGACTTGAGTTGTAGCGTGTGCAGAGTGTTGGTGTAGATAAAGGGTGTTGTGGTTGTGTGTTGCGTGCAAGACATGGGCTTCCGTGTGTTCATGAGCTTGCCATGTATGAAGTTGCCCACTCGCCGATCTCATTAGAGGATATCCATCTTTATTGGCAAAGGCTAAACCTTGATGACCCTAAAACACCACAAAACTTCAATTCCAGGGCTTTACTAGAAAAAGTGGCTGATAAGATATAGAGAAGTGATGAAAATGGAAGAAAAAAAATTGTACAAACCCTGTTAGAAATTGTCTCTCCATCTGTGTCCTCTATTGTTCTTCCTACTGAAAAAATTAAAACAAAGGGAAGATTGAAGAAGGTGGATATCAAGCAAGATCCCTTCCATTTTGAGTATGTTATTTCTATTGGCTCGAGCTCCTCATCCAATGTACTGAAAAAAAGTTTCGCAGCAAAAGGTTCATAGGACTCGGTCAAAGATGACATTGAATTATCTTGGGGCATTTCATGTTGGGTGGCATGATCATATTCTAAATGTGGTTAACGTCAAGGCCAATGATAATTGTGGATATCAGGTCATTGCAGTAGGCCTCGGTCTTGGGGACGATAGTTGGCAGCAGGTGAGAATTGATATGTTGTGTGAGCTTAACAGTTTTGAAGCCCAATATGCCAGTTATCTCGATTTAGCATGGGTGCAAGAAATGAAGGAATCATTACAATGTGACCAATCACCGGCTCTACTATAGAAATGGATGACACTACCTGACATGGGTTTGTTGGTGGCAACTACTTTCAATGTAGTGTTAGTCCAATTATCTAGTAGCCAATGCATAACATTCCTCCCTCTACTACAGAAATGGATGACACTAGCTGACATGGGGATATTACTTTTTCTTTTCCTCATTTATCTGTTAGTTTCAACAGTTCATATCCAAGAGATAAAATTTAAATACAATAAATCTGAAAACATTACTTCATTATCAGAGATATGAATAATTTTGTGGGCTCCTTAAACATCTTTTGATAATACAAATATTACTGACATTTGGCATAATCAAGCCTTACAATACACATCATTTTCTACTATCCTGTACATTGTTATTAATTTACATTGATCTGCAGAGGCATCGTCTTCAATAGTTTCCTGAAAAAAAATGATTGGGTGAGCTCAAGAGCCCAGTAGATCATACACAGCACATCCATAGCATTATTTAAACCAAACACTGAACATGCAAACACTTATCATCCATTAGGCGTTTCAAACATTTATTTATTAACAGTTGACAATTAGACCGAAAGGGGTTAACCTCTGTGTTCCAGATCTTGGGAGAGAGATCAATTCTGAAACTCAAACC